>JACGTP010000167.1:0-92871 GCA_023678845.1 Mischocyttarus mexicanus | reverse complement strand
ACCATCAGAATTAATGAAGAACAACAGAAGGAATTTGGAAGAAGACAAAAATCTTGCGTTACTCCGAACTCGTAAATCTCATGAGTATAACAAATCTTTGTATGACAAGAATAGAATAGATTATGAATTCAAGGAGGGTGATAATGTGTATGTGGAGAATAAGAACAGGTTGAACAGGAGAAAAATGGACGAAATTAGAATCGGACCTTTCAAGATAGAGAAAAAAATATCGGACTCGATTCTTAAGATAGGGATTGATAATGGAAAGGGTACAGTAGATTTATACCATATCACAAAGCTCATTCCCGTGGACTAGTTAATATGACATTAATTTACATGAAAATTAATGTTTTCAAAGGGAGGAGATGTAAGCTTTGTGCGCATGATTCTTGATCCTTGAATACGGGGTTTATGGAAAGGAAAGAGTAAATAGAAACAATAGAAAATACGACACAGACTTTGACAGATATATAATAATTTATAAGATTCATAATTAATTAAAGTTTGTAGAATTAAAGATATAGAGAGCTAGTTGATGATAATAATAATTGTTAAGAGTATTAAGATATTTAGGGTATTAAAGAGATCCGTGAAGCAATAGCTTTGATTGTTGATTCGTTTTATTTTAGGTTTGTATAAAATTTAATTGCTTTGAAAATATTGTAATTATGTAAGAAACTAATAAAACGTTTTATTTTAGACGAATCTAATCGTGTTGTTTCCACTGATTATTAGCCATCATTATATACATATTTTTTTTGAACTATTAAAAACATTTTTGTCAAAAAGTTCGCCCTGATGAGACATGAATGTTATCCAGTTATCATTTCAATAAAACAGAAGTTTTGTATGTATAATATATTTTTAGTTACATGGTTTAAAAAAAAAAATAATCCCAGAACTACCAGTTCTAATATTGCGCAAGGGTTAGATTAGTATAAACCAACGGAATCCGAGGAGGAGGATATAGATAACGTGGACGATATTGGAGGCGGTGGGGATGATTAAATGACTTGAGGACTTTGGGTGTTTGTATATTTATTCTAAATATCCTATTTCTCTTGGCTGTCCGTCTAGACGAAAAATAACATCGTGTTCGCTTTCTCGTATTCTTAAATATCTTCTTTAATGTATTCCATAGTGCCATAGGCTTACATAACATGATCGAATTATCGAAACTTGTGTCAGCATTAACAGTTGCTCTTCCAAGTTTATATTTTATCCCAGAATTGTATTCAATTAATCTGTCTTTACTTATTATGAGTGATTTTAACACTACTTCACTATAAAAGTTTTGATTATGCATTTTGACACCAGCTTCGCTATTGTTTTCGTGAAATAGATTATCAAGTTCTTGGGGATTGTGTTGTATATCGAATTCTTTATCTATTTTAATCTCTAATAGTAGTTTATAAAAGTCGGAGTACGTCGTCTCGTCATCTATTTCCCCTACTTCTACTTCTGTTTCCTCTACAGTTTCGCACGGGTTCTTTAAAACTTGATTTGTTTCGTTACGTTCTTCGTTAAAACTTTTTTCTCCTATCTTTTCTGACTTATCTACGTCTGACGTAGCTTCATTGTGTTTCGCGGCCATAAATTCCTTACATTTTATAATTTCTAAGATTTTTCCTTCTAGCGCAGGTTTCCTAGTGTGGCTGTCTACGTCTGACGTAGCTTGACCGTCTCCTAATTCCCCTACTTTCCTTTCAAAATTATTCTGATTTATTTCTTTACCATTTAACTTTTCTTTTCTAAGCTTAACATCCTTGTTTATTTCTCTACTGTCTATTTCCTCAATATTTACTTCTTTATTTATATTTATTCTCCTGTCATTTATCTCTTTAACATTTATTATAACTTCAACATTTATTACTTCTTTAACATTTATTATATCTTCAACATTTATTATATCTTCAACATTTATTACTTCTTCAACATTTATTATATCTTCAACATTTTTCCTCCTATCACTTATTTCTTCTTTATTTACTCTTCTGTCATTTATTTCTTCTCTATTTATTCTCCTATCATTTATTTTTTCTTTATTTATTCTCCTATCATCTATTTCTTCCTTATCTATTCTTCTATCATTTATTTCTCCTTGTTTACCTATAGTCGACAAAATTTTTCTTAATTTTGTGTTCAGACTTCCTAACTGCGTTAATGGTTTACCTCCCATTATATTTTCCTTCACACGGTTGTCTACTCCTGACGTAGCTTGACCGTCGGGTGTGGTTATAACGGGTGCTTCGATTTCAACATTTTCCGAAAAGTTTTCTCCCATCATGGTTTCATTAGTGAGGTTATCTACGACTGACGTAGCTCGGCCACTCTCTAATTCTTCCACTACTGAGATTACCTCCTCTTTCAACGGCAAAATTGTTAGCGTCGGTACCTTCATTATTCCCTTACATACTTTCTTAAACCTTTCTTCTATTTTACATTCATCGTTTATTTCTTCGTTACCCATTTCTTTTTCCCTTTCCTTATTTTTGTAATTATTATTTATCTCCTTATCACTTACTTCTTTCCTATTCTTCTCCTCTCCTATGTTTCTTTTTTCTAGCTCTATTTCTACTTTTTCCTGCTCATTCACGACTATCGTATTATTATTGAGTCTATTTATGAGATTTACTTTATTATTGAACTCCTTAATTCCTTTATTTTCCGATTTATCTATGACTGACGTAGCATTAACGGATCTAATAGCTGACAATTCTTCATTTCCTAAGTTTTCCGAAAGCTTTTGTCTCATTATAGTTTTATTTTTGCGGTCGTCTACGCCTATCGTAGCTTGACCATACTCAAATTTCCCTACTTCTAAGGCTGTAGTTTCTTCTAACGGTCGGATTGAAGGTGTAGAAATTGTCATTACTACCGCGTTATCAGTGTCATTGCAAACGTTTATGTCCGTTTTCTCTTTATCACGTTGCAATGAAAATGCAGAAGATGTCATAGTTACCGCGTTTATCGCGTCGTTAGGATATGCTGTTGGGGTTAATTCCTGTTTCTTTAACAATATTTTCGGTATTTCGGGGCTCAATACTCTAACGTATCCTGTTATTCTAGGCTTTGGATCGGTTAAAAAACCACCACTCGTAAATTTTACTGGTTCGAAGGGTAATACATTATATGATAAGACTTTAATACTCGTCGTGTTAGATAATTTGCAGAGGGGGGTTTCTTGTTGTATCGCGTAAGTCAATTCTGTTCCTGCTTCTGACCGAGTAATTTGCGCGGTCCTGCTTCCTGTCGGGGGGTCATTTGTTCGCGGGACGGGTCTCTCCGGTTCGTAAGCTGCGGGTGGCGCGTATGTGCTTGGAAGATTCGGGTTCCGATATGCGTCGAAGTTCCTATCGTCTCTGTAATTTCCCGTTCTTTGATTAACGTTATCGTGCTGATTCGAGTACTCTCCTGCGCGCGGGCTTCTACAATCGCGCGTATTTCGGTAGTCGCGTTGATTTCTGTACTCACGCGTATTTTGATATTCCTCCGGGCGTTGATAGTAACCACGCCTATCCTCTGGGAAGGGACGCGACGGTGGGTTTCGTTGCCGATCGAAATAGTTACCTGGGCCGCGCTCACGGGTAAAACCTCTATCATCTATGTTCGAGTTATAATTTCTGTTGTGGTTTCTATTCTCAATATTCAGATTATATCGGCGATCTGGGTCCCTATTTTCTAGTCTTGGCTGTCCATAGTCATATCGTCTGTTCTGTAATTGGTCATAATCGTTATTACTTCTTATATATCTTTGATAGGTTCGGATTTCATTCCTAACGATTTGTCGTCTGTCGTCCGTCGGGTTTTTAGTATTGTATGTGATATCTAATTCTTTTTCTAATGTTTTAGCTTTGCCAATTGCTTCAGCTATAGTCTGGTATCCTGCCTGTCGGAGTTCTATTCTAATTTGTTGAAGTAAACCTTTGACGAATTTCTCTAATATAGATGCTTCCTCTTGTGCTACTGAATAATCTAATCTAGGTGGTTTTTGGTCGCGTAAAGAATTTAATAACGAATCGCGTAGCTCTAAGGTTCGAGCTGCGTATTGGATGACGTTCTTGTGTGGTCGCTGTTTTAAATTAATCAATTCTCCACGATATTCATCAAATGTTTTTTGCTGTGAAAAAATTGTTTTTATCGTCTGAGTAAAAGAATCGATTGTTAAAAATTCCATTCCGTAAGTTAAACGCTCCGCGTCTTCGACTAACCGGCGTTTGATATTTTTAATTACGTCTGGGGCAGGGTACGCGGATAAAGACAACGCTACATCCTCGCATGAATTTATAAATTGGTGTAAAGGTATGTTATATCCGTTAAATTTTGGTATCGATTCTGTCGCTTCCCTAGGTCTAAGATATGGTTCGTGATCTATACCGAAAGGTGGGTAGTTATGTAAAGGACGAGGGAGTGGTGTCGGAGAGATAGTGATTAGCTCTTGCATCGCCGTCGGAGCTTTTTCGTTGGATTCATTCGGCTTAGTTAAGGTTGGCTGTGATTGCGTCACTTGTTTCTTAAATTCCCGAATCTGTTCCATTAGTTCTTTCCTTTCTGTTTCGAATTTATGCCGTTCTTCGGCCATACGTTTTTTCTTTTTAGATGCTTCGGTGACTAAGATCTCCGCCTCTTCCGGAGTTAACTTAGTATGACTCCGTGTACCGGTTGCCATAGTTTATTGTTTCTCAAAAATTCAAAAAACGAACTCGTGTCCCACTTCTGACACCAGTTTTGTTACGTCACAACTGACGAGTGATGGTAAGTATTAAAGCTAAGCCTGTTGTGGCCACTCTGCATTCACCGAGTTTAGCCGGGACCAGGCAGGTTCGTTCTTCCGAAGATTAATCAACAACAAACATGGCAACAAGCGCGCGTCTGTTGGAAACTATGAGTAGGTTGGGGAAAGGAAAATGGTGATCGGGAGTCAATATCGCCGGGAGTTCTGTTTGTAATTTCATTTATATAATATTTAATACTTACAATGAAGACGAAAGAAACAATTAGTCCGCAGATGGTTTGGATAACAATCAATTAACAACACTCGCAAGAAAGCAAAAGTAAACGCTATAAAATTAAGAAAAAGGTGAATTGGCTTTTAGCCCCTCTCACCCTCGCCCTCATCTCCTTTACTCTATTCTACTCTACTATATTCTCTCTTCTCAACTATATTTTCTCTTCTGCCAAGTGCATGTATGCTCCGTTCTTATTTATGTTCCTATCTCACGGTTATATGATATATGCTATCGCGTTATATGATACCAATCGCCTACTCAGGTTTGTTGCCACGCGGCATTGCACGCCCAGGAGCTCAGTGTTTCGTTACGCCAGCAATTCAGAAATATTTAATAAGTATTTAGGTAACTGTTTCGAGAATTTCTTTACGTATTGATATTTGATACATCACGCGGGCAATGATCTCATCGATAAATCCATGTCTCACGTGCGATGCTTTCACCATTGGCCCAGCCATTATATTACACCACTGGACACAGCATCGCTCGTGAGTTAGTTGACTACTGCGAAGAAAATAATACAGATAAACGTGGCGTGACGTAACAATATATTCCAGTAAACATGCTAGCATCTATTCATCGTGAAGAATTATCTACGCTATTTGGGTTTCATGAAAAAGTAACTATATGTTCTTATGTTCCTAAAAAAAATAAAGTTGTTATACTACTATCTACGATGCACTCAGATGCAGCAATTAGTAGCGAAGACAAAAAGAAGAAACCAGAAATTGTTCAGTATTATAATAAAACAAAAATTGGAGTCGATACAATGGATCAGATGTTGGGTCGTTTCACAACCCACAGACGGACTAACTGATGGCCTCTTGCATTTTTTTTAAATATTTTGGATGTCGCCAGTCTTGCAAGCTACATAATTTATTATGAAAATAACAAAATGATAATGAAAAAGACGAACGAGCGGAGATTATTCTTGCGACAATTAAGTGAAGATTTATGTATGCAATTTATTGAAGCCCTATCTAAAAATATTCAAATTATGAGACATTTCACCACTCGGCTTGCGATCGAAAGCATTTATGGAAAACCAATAAATTATACAAGCAAAGCAACAACATCAAATGAGTCAGGCGAGTTTTCTCAAAAGACAGATTCTACTGGACGAAAAATTGTTGTAGGATCATGTTATATTTGTTATCAGAGTGTCGATAAAAATAAAGTCAATATAGAAATATTTTATGTATAATGTTACGTCCTGTAGCGTAATATATAGTTTGGTCTGTTTTTGGTCAAGCTGTTAAGCCTTTACCAGGGAATGACCTAAAGAATTGTGATAGCAATGACGAGTAACGAGTCCGGCGGTGATGACTGGATGGAAGGAATTGATGTTACTTGGCTTAAGAAATAGGTCAAGATCGAATATTGAAAGATATAAGGAGTAATTAGTCCTGATACACCTTTACCTTTCCGTTGATGTTGGTTTCTATTCCGGATCCTTGAATCGGTTCTGGGACAGGTTTAGTATCAATAAGCACTGGTTTAACTAGTTCCACCAGAATGTTCACTCTTAACTTGGTTTAATAAAGTATGTTTATTCTTTACACATCAACGAATGATCTTCCTTTCAAGACACACTGATTACACTGATTACAAGATAACTTCTTGTTAACAGACTGAATATTAACTTATTAATATTCTCAGAATTACAGACTTATTACTATACTCAGAATTTCAGACTTATTAATTGACACAGAATTACGGACTTATGAATTATACTGGATTTCAGACTTATAACTAATACTGGATTTCAGACTTATAAACTAATACAAGATTGAACGGAAAAATAATGCTAATCTAATGCCGAATGATGAATCTAATGCTAATGCCCTTCGTCGGCTCTCGACATCCCTTCTTATAACCTTCGTCCGTGCGTACTCCCCAGTACGTCATCTCCTCTTCTTAACGAATCGGTTTTCGGAAAATGCACTCTGTCTTCACTATTGGTGAGTTCATTTACGTGTACGACCCTCATTGGTTGATGAACTTACAGTCGTTAGTTGTATTTTGGAGACAAGGTTCAGACGATATTCGGACCCAAGAAATCTGAGCGTCTCCCCATGTTGGTGGGGAACTTTATTGCTCCGCTAATTTTATGGTTGCTTGAAACCGATAGGAGTAGATGTGTGTTCGAGGATGTTTACTTTGTATGGTCCTCTCTAAACTCCAGCCGATATTGGAGTGCTGGACTTAAAGAATGCCGCTCATCTGGTCCTTCTCCTCTCATAAATAACCTTGTCATCGCATACATGATCCATACGTGATGCTCGAGGAAAATATCGAGCACAGAGAAGGAAAATAGGAAGAAAGAAGAAAAGGGAAACGTCCTAGGACGTAACAATAAATTATAATAAGTTTTATAATAAAATTTATTAAAAGTAAAATTAATTTGTTTATTTATATATTAATAATTATTTGTTATTCCTAGAGATAAGTTTAATTATTTATTATTTTGCAATTTTATAGACATATTAATTTCTTCCATATGGGTACCCGGGTACCACGGTTACTGAATAACTAGGTAAAAATTTTGACCTTCAAAATTACTAATTTTTTTGCATATTTAAAAATTTTTAAGAATATGGATTGATGTAAATTGACTTAAATAACGAGGATCTAAAAGGATATTAGAATCTGTCGTTTAACACTAGAACTACCAGACCAGTCAAAATGACTGGTCGCGCAACTAGTATTCAGTCTGTTAACAAGAAGTTATCCTGTAATCAGTGTAATCTGTGTGTCATGTAAGGAAGATAATTCGTTGAGGTGAAAGAATAAACATACTTTATTAAACCAAGTAAAGAGTGAACATTCTGGTTGAATTAGTTAAAATCAGTGCTTATTGATACTAAACCTGTCCCAGAACCGATTCAAGGATCCGGAATAGAAACCGACATCGACGGAAAGGTAAAGGTGTATCAGGACTAATTACTCCATATATCTCCCAATATTCGATCTTGACCTATTTCTTAAGCCAAGTAACATCAATTCCTTCCATCCAGTCATCACCGCCGGACTCGTTACTCGTCATTGCTATCACAATTCTTTAGGTCATTCCCTGGTAAAGGCTTAACAGCTTGACCAAAAACAGACCAAACTATATATTACGCTACAGGACGTAACAATATGTTTAATAAAAAAAAAAAAAATTTTTGTAAATATGGTGCATTGTTATTATGAAACGTGTCAAATTTTTTTTATTCGTGAATGTTCCAAGTAAATTGGAAAATAACAATTATTTAGTTTGGGTAAGTAGTAAAATGAATAAATAACTCATTTTTTATTATGTTATTTAATTTTTAATTATTCATTTTACTACTTACTTGTAATAACTTTACTACCTATTTGTAACACGTCCGCTCGCTACAGAGGTTGGGACATCGTTGATGCCTTTACCCGCTCGGCTACCGAGGCTTATGACAATACATGAAATGGGGAGGTATATATACGTCCTGAAATATTTATTCCAATTTCGTCGGCCAATATCTCGAAAAGGGTTAAGCATTGGACAGAGTTATATAGATAGCATTGTAGTACTAATCAACATTTACAAGTGTGCAAAGTTTCAAAGGGAAACTCGATGTACACTTGAAATGTTCTCCTTGTAACTCATCATCATATTCCAAGAAGTCGATACGGGGTAATGTAACTAAACGCGGGGTCTCGGCTGTATTCGCACATGACGAAGTCGTACTTGTGATTCCCGCGATCAGGTTAGCGTTATTATTTACATCTACCTTCGATATAATCTCAAAATATTTATCTTGTTACTCGTCAAAATCGTTAAATTCTCCGTAATCGTTTCCCTCCGCGTCGAAGGTTTCATGCAATTCCTCATACTTGCACATCAATGTCTTTAATTTATCACTACAAGCACTTGCTTCTGCGGATATTAACTTCTCCTCCGTAATTAGTATCTCGAAACGTATAATATAACCCTTTTATTTCCAAGATGTTTTGTCAAATCCATTATGAACAATGATTACTTATTCTAACGTTAGCTATGAAAAAGAATTCAAGATCTTCGATGATTTGGACTATTATCTCGAGGTGTGAATTCTTACGCGGAGAAACGTGTTGGATTTTTGCGCGGCGTGCTGCAAGGCAGTGTATGTGGTATTCTCTCGGTGATGGAGACGGACCGACATATGATGACGTCACGTTTGTTCCTTCTCCTGGGACTAAGGGTCTGCGGTTGGCACGAGTATCGCTACCCTCACTACTCCTAGTATCGATGATGCAACAACAAGATGTTTCTCGAATCGTTCAAGCAATGTTACCGACAGCGTGCAACACATCGAAAGTTTCTCTAATCGACCGAGCAACATTACCGTGTGTTGTTACTCTTAACCACCGTTTATTTATTTCAATCAGAACCAGTCGAATCACATTACCATACATATTTCTGATCTCAATGTTAGATCTCTTAACAGCTTTATTCTTTAAAAGCTTTAACTTAAAACCCGCTTTTATTTATACTGAACTTTAAAAAGTGATCACCTTTCATGCGCTTTGCATTCAGCAATGACCAAAAAACGGCCGTCGTTTCGAGGTTTTGATTCTAGATATATGCAACAAAGCTTTCATCTAAAATACTATTTTTAAAACAGTACTCTAAAACGCGATTACTGTTTATGCTCTTTGATTTAAGCTTGAAGTTGCGTAAAATCATTTTGCTTTGAGTATAATTTTGACCTTATCTTTAAAAGGTTTAACCTAAAATTCGCTTCACTTTGTGCTGAACTTTAGGAAACGGTATCTGTTCAAGCGTTTTAATTTTAAGAATAAAAACAAACCGGTCTCCGTTTCTAGGCTTTTTTTTTCTGTATATGCTAAAAAGCTATCATCAAAAATGCTTTTTCAGAAATCAATATTTTTAAAAGATATCATCGTTTCAAAGCTAAGATTTAGGCATAATACCAAGAAAAAGCAACCAATATTAGGTCTGAATTTTTCCTTTAAATTCATCCGCTTTAACATAAAAGTCGCTTCGATTTGTGCTAAACTTTGAGAAGCAATCACCGTTAATGCGCTTTGTTTTTAGCATTACCCAAAAAGCGCCGTCGTTTTTAGGCTTTTTTTTCGGTATATGCTAAAAACCTTGTATTTTAAATAATTCTTTTTAAAGAAATACTTTTAAAAGCAAACATATTTTCAGTGCAAATATTTAAAGTAAACGCTAAATAGCTAAAAGAATCGTAAGGTCTGGTTTTAAAGGATCCTTAAAATATTTCTGAAATAATTCGCTTTGATTTGTGTTAGTCTTTAAAAAGAAATCACCATTTAAGCGCTTTGATTTCTGAATTAACTAAAAAACAGCTGTTTTTTTGAGGCTTTTTTTCGGTATATGGTGAAAACCTTAAATAAAAAATACATCTTTTTAAAGCAATACTCCATAAAACGATCATTGCTTTATCGCCTAGATTTAGAATAAACGCTAAGTAGCAGGAATAATATTAAGTCAGGTTTTAGATGTATCCACAAAATCTTTTACGAAAAAATCGGTCTGATTTTTACTCAGCTTTCTGAAATTACCAAAAAACTGCCGTCGTTTTACCGCTATTTTTCAGTAAATACTGAAAACCTTTCATTCAAAATACATCTTTCTAAAAATTGATCTAGAAGCAAGCATATTTACAGCGCCTAGATTTAAAATAACCACTGAATAGTAGCAATAATCTTTAAATTTGATTTTAGCTGTATTCTCAAAATCTATCACAAAGAATTTGCTCATATTTGTGATAAATTTTGGTCAGCGATTATAGTTTAAACGCCTTGAATTCTGCGTCAACTAAAAAAATGCCGTCGTTGATATGCTTTTTTTAGGTATATGCTGTAAACCTTAAATCAAAAATACATCTTTTTAGAGTAATACTTTTAGAAGCGAACAAGTTTTCAGCGCCTTGAATAAGAATAAACGCTGAATAGCAGATAAAATCCTTAGGTCTGATTTTATCTGTTCCCTAATAATCTTTTACAAAAAATTCGCTCTGATTTTGCTTAACTTTTGAAAGCATTCACTGTTCAAATACTTTAATTTCTGCATTAACAAAACAATGCTGTCGTTTCTAGGCTTTTTATCAGTATATGCAATAAACCCTAAATTTATAATATATCTTGTTAAAGCAATACTTTTAGAAGTAAACATATTTTCAGGTTGTCGATTTATAATAAACGCTAAATAGCAGGAATAATGTTTAGGTCTGGTTTTAGCTGTATCCCCAGAAACTATCGCAAAAAGTTAACTTTAATTTGTGCCTAACTTTGGAAAGCGTTAACTGTTTAAGTACTTTGATTTCTGCACGAATAAAAAAAATGCCGTCGTTTCTAGGTTTTTTTCGGTATTTGCTGAAAACCTTAAATCTATAATACGTCTTTTTAAAGCAATACTCCTAAAAGCGGTCACGTCTTAGTGACGACTAAGTTCGGAATTTAGACACAAATCCATAAATCCGAATTCGGCTTAGTCATTAGTCTGAACTTTTCGTAGTACACATATATTCATATCAATCATTATTTATATAATTTAATTCTGTAATATTTGTTTGCCTTTTTTTTGTATATATTCATATTGTTAAATCTATCTTATAGCTACTCTCATGAACAACCATCGATATTGGCATTATGATAGCATGTGATAAAATATCAGTTGTCGTTCAGAAGGAAACTTGCTTACAATTCTTACCTTTGGTACGCATTAAAAATAGGTAATAGAAAAACTGGTAGCGTGAGTATGAGGTACTCCTACTCTTCCAGACAAGACTAAAAAGGGATAGCGTTCGTCTCCGCGACATTTTTCCTCTCTTCTACTGTAAGCATTTTGTCTAACACTCATAAAATTAGAAACGCGAGCAATCCAATCTTCTGTAATATGCAATTAGATGTATTATATCTTAGTTTTAATTAAATTAGTTTAGTATTAATAATTTCTAGTTGTTTCAAATTTATTTCATATTATTTATTGGTTAAGATTCGATAATTACTAAAGATAGAATTTAAGAATATACTTTTATTTTACCAATCAATTGAAGTGTTTCCAAATTCAATAGTTAACTTCTCTTCGAACCAAAATCCTGTTCTGCAATCATTCGAATTCTGGTGTGACCACTGGCATTGTAGATTTTGGGAGGAATTTGGGAAACTGATTCGCTGTCGATCTTTTACCATCTCAAGATCAAACCTACACCGAGATAAGTCTTTTCTTGTTCTAAAATTCAACTTTCTAAGCCCAGATCCCTGGTAAAGTACTGGCTTAACAGACTGACCAAAAATAGGGCATCCTGATTATCTTTATCGTGTAAAGGACGAAATATTAGAGTCTTGACCGGATCGAAAAGTCAAAAGTTGTTTAACTCTTGTGGCAATCCCTTCTGGGACGTCACAAAGCAAACATATTTTTTTGCGCCTTAATTTAGAATAAATGCTGAATAGCAGGAATAATTCTTAGGTCTGATTTTAGAAGTATCTTCAAAATTTATTACAGAAAATTCGCTTTGCTTTGTGCTCAACCTTTGAAAGCGTTAACTGTTTAAGTACTTTGATTTCTGCATCAACAAAAATAATGCTGTTGTTTAGAGGTTTTTTTTCGGTTTATACTGAAAACCTCTCATCCAAAATACTGCTTTACTCATCCAAACAGTAGAACTACCAGACCAGTCAAAATAACTGGTCGCGCACCTTTATTATTTAATTCCCACTTCACGTTATATTTTTTTTTCAAAATTATATGATGACTTTTCTAGATATGAGGAATGGTTTGTAAAAATAATTTTTATTTTTTTATAACTTAAACAGAATTCTAATAAATTTTGGCATTTGCTACTTCTACCAATACCAGTCATTTTGACTGGAACTTCCTAAAGTGGTCATAGATCTGAAAATATCTGTTTTTAGAAATCAACATTATTGATTAGATATTTAGATGAATGTATTATTCTTTGTTGTAATATTTTCTCTTATGTTACTGCTTATCTGGCGATAATATATAGTGATATAATCGTTGTCGTAATGTATCAAAATAATAGAATCGATGTAGTTTTACGCGATCATTCTTTATTCCATAGTCGTGGGAATAGCATCTATTTTTTAGTAATATAGCAATTTTTTGTAAGCCCTAAAAAATGGTAAAATGTATAAAAACCTCTGATTTGCTGTGAAAAATAAACAATATTTCAATGCAAGCTTCTGATATCGAGGATGAAGAAAGTGACCAAGAAGAAATTGAAATAGTTTATAGTGATAATAATGATGATTTTGATGAGTTTGATGAGTATGAAGATCATGAAGAAATTTGAGAGTTCTCGGACAGTGAATTAGAAAATATTTTGAATTTACGGAAAAGAAGACGTGCTCGTATAGTTTCAAGTTCTGAAGAGGAAAAAGAAAATATAAATAAAAAAAATGAAATTGCTGCAGACGGAACCAATTGGGAAAAAATACAAAAAGGATCTACAACTGGCAAATTACCACTTTATAATATTTTCAAAGATATATCCGGCCCCACAAGATATGCTAAAAGAAATATTATCAAAGGTGAAGTAAATAGCGTATTTTTATTACTGATTGACAGGAATATTCTTGATTATATAATATCTTGCAAGGAATTAGAAGCTTTTCGAGTTTTGGGTAAAAAATGGACTCTAAGTGAAACAAAAACTAAAGCTTTTATTGCAATTTTATATGCTCGGGGAGCATACAAAGCAAATAATTTGAATCTGTCATATTTATGGGACAAAGAATGGGGACCGAACTTCTTTTCCAAGACCATGAGTCGAAATAATTTCAGTGAAATTTTGAAATTTATTCGCTTTGATAAAAGAAGTGAAAGAAGCTAACATTTGAAAAATGACAAATTTGCTTTGATATCAATAGTATGGGATAGGTTCATTTAAAATAGTCAAAATTGCTACAAGCCAGAAGAAAATATCACAGTTGACGAACAACTCTTTGTATCAAAATCCAGATGCCGATTTACGCAATATTTGCCGACTAAACCTGACAAATTTGGAATAAAATTTGGGCTAGCATCTGATGTAACAACAAAATATATTCTAAATGGGTTTCCATATTTAGGGAAAGATGAAACACGAGCAAAATCGCAATCTCTTAATGAATATGTCGTACTGAAACTTATCGAACCATATACTATGAAAGGAAGATGTATAACGACCGATAATTTTTTTACGAGCTTACCGCTATCATCCACATTGCTTTGAAAAAAGGCCACGCTTGTTGGCATTCACTTGTTAGTATCATTAAAAATGTTGTTGTTATAAATAAATTATTATATTTTTAAAAATTGGCACTATGTAGATGTATTTCCATACCCTTATATTCATTTTATATGATAATATAAAACAAAACAATAAAAAAATTCTTCTGTTTTTACGATTATAAATGACCAGTCATTTTGACTGGTCTTGGTATAAGTAGCATTGTTTCTTTTCCGGTAGTTCTAATGTTAAAGAAATACTCTTAGAAGCGACAATATTTTACCCGCTTCGATTTAGAATTACTGCTGAATACCAAGAATAATATTTCTTTGGTCTGATTTTAGTTATATCCTTGAAAACTATCAAAAAAATCTTGTACTGCTTGACTCTCCCTCTTAGTTAAGTTTATGATTAGGTTTAAATAATATTTCTTTATTAACTTAAAATATCTCTGAGGTCTGTCGATACGTTACCTGTGTGAGGGTCGCATTCCTAGGTTTATCTTACAGAGTTATTTGAGGAAGATTTTCTTTGTTCGATATCTTCCTACGGTATTTTTTTTATCTATCCTTTTCGGTTTATTACTATGAGTCGGCTAACACTATGCAATTGAGCCGACAGACGGTGATCAGCCTGTAGTCTTTTTAGTTGCGGCAGTTTTAGGTCTATCTAGATTTACATTTACCATTCCTTGGTCTATTTAAGTTTAAATCAGACATTCCTTGATCTATTTAATCTAAAAGTAATGTTTGTGAGGTGAATTTGTAGGGTTAATTAGTAGGTGTGCTGTGACGCGCCGAAAGAGGATCGATAGTTCCCATCGTATCGATATTTATCTATTCTTGTGTGTCTTTTTCATTTACCAAATTTAATAATATTACGAGTGATGGTTTCGACATTGGTTTATTCCTTCTACTTGAAAGTACATTTAATTGTTACTTTGAATTTTTCATAAACTACTGAAATTTGGCTGATCTGACATTTATGTACACTATCAGGTTTTGTCTCATTAGTCCTGCATATTAACTACTAAGCATTGTTTTATATATCTTTTATATAATACACTGGAACTATATTATGTGCTAAACTTTAAAAAGCGATCGCCGTTTAAGCGCTTTGATTTCTGAATCATCCAAAAAACTGTTGTCGTTTTGAGGCTTTTTTTTAGTGTAAGCTGAAAACTTTTAATGTAAAATACTTCTTACTAAATAAATACTACTAGAAGCGAACATATTTTCAGCGCCTCGATTCAGAATAAACGCTATATAACAGGAATATTCCTTATGTCTGCTTTTAGCTGTATCCTTAAAAACTATCAAAAAAATTCGCTCTGATTTGTGCTTAATTTTTAAGAGCGATTAACGTTCAAGCACTCAGATTACTTTAACAACTCAAAAGCTGCCGTCGTTTTTAGGCTTTTTTTATGTGTATGCTGAAAAGGTTTTATCTAAAATACCTCTTTATAAAAAAATACTCCTAAAAGCGAGCATATTTTAGCGCTTCGATTTAGAATTAACGCTGAATAGCAGAAATAATCCTTTGGTCCGATTTTGGCTGTATCCACAAAATTTATCACAAAAAAATCGTTTTGATTTGTGATAAGCATCTAAAGGCGATCACTGTTCAAGCGCTTTGATTTTTGCATCAATCAAGAAACGGACATCCTTTATAGACTTGATTTTCAATATATGCTAAAAAGCTTTTATGCAAAATATATCTTTCAAAAACAATCTTTTTAACGGCGATCATTGTTTTAACGTCTTAATTTAGGCTAAACGCAGCCTAGCAGCAATAATGTTCAGGTCTGATTAAACTTGTATTTTTAAAATCTATAAAAAAAAAAATTAATTCTGATTTGTGCTAAGCTATAGAAAGCGATCACCGTTTCTGCCCTTTAAATTTTGAATCAATCAAAAAACATCTGTTGTTTCGAGCCTTTTTTTCGGTAAAGTGATAATCCTTAGGTCTAATTTTAGCTTTACCTTCAAAATTTATTTAAACAAATTCGCTCTGATATTTGAAAAAACTTTGGAAAGCGATCACCGTTCAACTGCTTTGATTATTATATTAACCTAAAAGCGGCATTTGTTATTTACTTTATTTTTAGCATATGCTGAAGAGCTTTAGTCCAAAATAATTTCTCCTAAAGAAATATTGTTAAAGGCGATCATTGTTTTAGCGCTTCGATTTAGGCCAATCGCAAAGAAGCAGCAATAATCCTTAAGTCTGTTTTTAGCTCTATCCTCAAAATCCATCACTAAAAACTTGCTTTAATTTGTTCTAAGTTTCGTAAAGTGATCATTGTATAAACGATTCAAATTTAAAATTAACAAGAAAACAACCGTCGTTTCGAAACTATTTATAGTGTATGCTTAAAACTTTAAATCTAAAAAACTTTTCTTTAAAATAATTGTCCTTTCAGCGCCTTAATTTAAACCCTGACGCTACTCTGACGCAGACACCCAGCCATTTATACTCGAATTTGAATACTTGTCTTAATAAAAAAGTTTTTCGTTAAAACGGACATTTCTGCTTACATAGAATTTACCTTCTTCAGGTCTAAACAGAATAAAACCTGAAGGGGTGTAACCTACAAGAATCGCTCGCTTATCTGAACTACTAAATTTTGGTTCTACATTTCTTCGAACTTTCATGTAGGCCTTTCATCAGTCGAATTTGTATCTATATCTAATTTTGATTGATCTTTAAGTAAGGTTCTGCTACGAGTCATGTATCTAGGTTCATTCTCGGATTTTTCTGTCGTAAGGTAAGCTACTACTCTCGTCATACTTCTCTTGTTAATCAGCTGGCACTGATCATTAATTTTAACTATTTCTAATTCGATTATCCAGAAAGGCTTACGATAAATTCCCTTGATGAATGACTCGTGCGATATAAAATCAAAAATGAAAAGTTGATTGTCTAGATAAATACTTAGATCTATGTCAGCAAATTTTCTCAATGACAAGAGATTTTCCGACAAATCCCTGGCACTCATAACGTTCTCCAAGCTTATTATCCGATCGTTATTCAATTTAACGTCTACCGTTGCAGCTCCCTCTGAACTAAGGTCAGCATGTACGTCCTTGTTAGCACATTTTATAGAATTTACTCTAGTTTGATCAAACGTTTTGAATATAAGCTTGGAGTTCGTTAGATGTTCAGTAGCGCCTGAATCCGCTAAAAATTTTGTCAGAGAATCATTATTTTTACCGTCACTCTTATCTGTTGGCAAATTTATAACAGACGTTGTACTGTAGTTTGTGGCAATCATCTTTGTGCCTTCGACATTACCTTTACGAGATGTATTGCACTTATTATTCTCTTTTTGTTCGTTCTCCTTGTCATTTACTGTTTTTACCCGTTTCACACGTTTGATACGGTCCGCGTCTATGTACTTGCGCTTTCTTTTAGGTCCGGCTTTATTGCTTGCTCGAGGAGGTCCATGTTTATTATATTATTTCGAGGAGAAGTGTTTCGATAACGACTTCTGTTGATGCTGCTCTGACTTCTTCGCAAACCAATCCTTTGCAATATGCCCGGCCTTTCCACACGAGTAGCACACTGATTGACTCAAAGTAATGGTATTCACCGCTGTGATAGCCTCAGTCACCGTAGCTGTAGTTGCGCTTCCTCGAATCTTGCCTCTTAACATGAAATGCTGTAGGCCCCACGTTTATCGCCGAGTTCTCATCAGCCGCATGTTGTGTAATAAAGGCCTTTAGCAGATCGTATGCTAATCTTTTACCCGTTTTAGACAAAAATTCGACAGCTCGCAATTGGGGTGCCACCCGAATAATTGCTTTGTGAAAGGCATCCCTCTTCTCATCTTTCGAGAGTGGTGCAACATCCGGTATGGCATCATGGTTCCATACTAGCTCTTCAAAACGGTCCCAAAACTGCGCTGCCGTTTCTCTATGTGGAGCGTACCGTATACCTCTAGAATATACTGGTCTATCTCTCTTGTTGATAGGTTTCTGTCATGTGGAATGTGAGTTTGGCTAGTTTCCTGCAGATTCTTGCTGAATTTTCTCCATTTGGCCCTTTTGTAGTTGTACTGATGGAGTTGGCCGGTAGAATTACTATTTAGTCCCATGTATGTCTTATCGATGCAGACGATTAGTCTAATGGCATCGTGATCACTATGGTATGGTAACGTTTGCAGTTTACCGTCTACTAAGTCATCAGCTAGTATTCTCATGTCCATTATACAGATGATCCATGATCCAGAAACGAGCCCGCTTTTGGGTATGTCGGCTTGCTCGGTGATAATAGTATTGCTTTATATGCGATGCAATTATTAAGCATCCAATTGGCCAAATGCCTACCTCTGTCATTAGTGATCTTGTTATTCCATGCTGTATTCCTAGCGTTAAAGTCTCCTGCCATTATGTATTGTATGTTATTGTCAAAAAGTTTTAGATCGTCAGCGAGTTTGTCTAGTTCCTGAATGACTTTGTTAAAAGAATTTTTAATTTTTATTGCTGTGTACTCGATGTTCTTATTATTTCTAGAGTTAGGATGGTGTATGACTTGGAAATTCAGCTTTTTATTAATAGCAATTGCTGTGCTTCCTCCTCGCTGTGAGTTTTGTCGATCTGTTCGCATTAGGTGGTAGCCCGAAAGATGTACAATATGCCTGGGGTTTAATTTAGTCTCAGAAACCAGTTTGATATCGAGCTGATTATCGGTCAGGAATTTTTGAAGGTCATATCTTTTCTTTACTGTGCCGACAGAGTTGACGTTTATGGCTGCTATCTTTAACTTACTGTTGTTGTGTGAGTCCATTTCTAATCTGTATAGAGTTGCGATATAATCTGTTCGATTCCAGATTTAATTTCTTTTAGGATGTCTTTTTTAAAATTTACAGCAGTTGTTCAAGGCCAATGCTGCTATTAAATGCACTATTGATGATGTTGTCTCTGCTGTGGTTAACAGGCTCAGGAGCCCTTGCTTCAACCTTCTACAACGGTTGGATTCTTTGATCGAGCGGTGGCCTGGAATTAGCTCTGGAAGCTATGTTAGCGTAGCTGGTTCCCGGTATTAATATCTTTCGATAGCGGCTAGTCTGCGTTCCGCTGCTTCACTCACCGTTTTCTTCTTCAGCTGGATCACTTCAGTCGTCCATTTAATCATCGGACAGCAAACCGGTTTGAGATTGCAGTTGGCGCTGGCGTGTCTAACCCTCTGGCAGTTTCGGCATTGAAAGATCGGTGGCCTTTTGAGTCTATCCCATCTGCATCTTTGATTTAAAAGCGCTTTACATTTCCATAGTTGCGCTGTCAAGCTGTTGTGTTTCAGCGACACTATAAAGTGATATTTATCAGGGGTTTGGACTTTAGCAATGTCCACACCTTTAAGATTCAATTCAGAGATGGCTTCCTTAACATCTATCTCATCAAAGCTGCCTCGGATGCCTTTCAAAACTAGGGTTTTTCCCCTGAGGTGTCTCGGAATATAGGTAAAGCATTGACTTGATTCCGATTTAAGATCAGAAATAGCCTTTTTATAATACTCCATATTATGCCATAGTATGGCATTTTCCCGTCGAAATCTCTCAATGTAAAGCTACTATCCGGGAAGTTTTTGCCCTTGGAAAAAGCTCTCGCAGCCTTAATACCTCGTAGTATCGCATATATAGGTGGTGGTTTGCTCCTATTGGTCCTTCTTGGTGTATCATTAAACTCAGCCTTATTGGTGCTTTGCATCCCACTATACTCATTGGTAGTTGCGTTAAGTTGCTTCATCTCACTCGCACCTTTGAGTGCAGTAAATGCGTTGCCCGTTGCGATTGGTGGACATTCGGTCGTCTTTTGTATCTTCGCTGTCTTACGCGGCGTCCTGAAGTCGTTGCCCTCGTTCCAAGGCTCTGTACCACAGGTCGTTGAGGGCTCTGATAGTGTACTATGGCGCCTAACCTTGCGTGTCACGAGATTAGGTGTTACTTTTGCATGCGCTTCCTTATACATCTTTGTATACATCTTAGTTTTGTATTTATTGCCGAATTCTTTAAACAGAGTTTGGCAATGAATACAAAACTATTTACTCTACTATACCTTTTCTCTATCTTCGGGGTTGGAAAGTTTTCTTTTAGTACTCATTTTCGGTCGAACGACCGGGGGCACGGGCCCCTCAATTCTCCACGTGGTCACACTTTAGTCTTAAAAGTAGGTTTATTTAGAGTGATAATAAAGAAATAAAAAGGAAACACAAGCACTAACACTAGGATAATAATGAACAGATAAATAATTAATACACTATGGATAACGACTAGCAACAAACTCGATACTTAATTATTTTTAGTGGATAGAATGCAGAGCACCGACATCAAAGTTACTCGTGCCGTTGCTGGACAGAGACAGCCACTCGGCTATCGGCGGCTTGTGGTAACAATAGCAACACAGAGGTAGATATGAATATTCTGTATTTTTTCCAATTTTTATTTGTCGATATTTCGAAAAGGGTTGATTTTTCAGAGATACTCTAATCGGTACGTGATAATACTAATCAACATCTACAAGTGTGTAAAGTTTCAAAAACATCTGGGGGTATATGCTTTGTCCCAGCCCTTGTTAGACTATTGCTTTAAATAGGAGTATTTTTGAAGATAGCTGTTTAGTATATGCCAAAAATCAATGATTAGAAGAAAAAGGACGTTTTTTGGCAAATGTTAGAATCAGAGCGCATGAACAGAGATTGCTTTTTAAAGTTTAGCAAAAATTAAAGCGACTTTGGGGTTGTAGCTTATGAAATTAAAGCTAAAATCAGCCCTAAGGCCTACTGCTGTTCTCGGATTTAAACCTAAATCATAGTCTTAAAACTAAAACTGTTTTTCAAAGTATATGTTTTGAAATAAACAATTTTGATGATAGAATGTAGCATAAACTAAAATTTAAAGGTTAGGAACGACGGCTACTTTTACGTGTGCAACTAAGTTTCCAGGTTTTACACAAATACGGCGCTAACAGCAGATTTAGTAGTCATTATATGTCTGAAGTTTATTTTCTTGAAAGTTATGACATCTGTTAACAATTATAAGTAATAATATCAATACGCGCTATAACATTGAAAGAAATTTTTTAATAATAAACGTGCCAAATAAGCAGCATTCGCGGAAAGTTTTTCTGTTTTGCTTCAACTCGAAAAAAATGCAGCTGAAGCACATCGTTTGCTGCAAGAGGCTTGAGGTAAACATGTACCGTCGAAAACAACCTGTGAAGACTGGTTCAAGCGCTTCAGAAGTGGAGATTTCGACACCAAGGACGAGGAGCGCTCCAGAAAACCGAAGACATTTGAGGACGTCGATCTGCAAGCGTTATTGAATGAGGATGATACGCAAATACAAAATCAACTTGCAGAAGCATTAACACATTACATTAAAATGTTTCCAAACGTTTGAAAGCAATAGGAAAAATTCAAAAAAAAGAAAAATGGGTGCCACATGAACTGACTGAGTGGCAGATGGAAAAATGAAAAAAAAACTCAGAAAGTTTGCTTTTGCGATATGAAAAAAGTGTTTCCTGCATCGAATTGTTACTAGCGATGAGAAGTGGATGTATTTCAAAAATCCAAAGCGCAAAAAGTCGTAGTTCGCACTTAACGAAGCATCAACATCGACTCCGAAGCCTAATCGCTTTGGAAAAAAGACAGTGCTTTGCGTTTCGTGGGACTACAAAGGAATTGTGTACTACGAGCTTTTGAAACTAGACGAAACTGTTAACGGGAAACGCTACCGACAACAACTAATGAATTTGAGTCATGCGTTGCTCGAAAAACGGTCTGAATGGGATACGAGACACGAGCAAGTGATATTGCAGCACGACAATGCTTCATGCTATGGCACTTTTATCATCCAGAACACCGTTTAAACGCTAAATTGGGAACTGCTTTCCCACCCACTGTATTCATCTGATCTTGCTCCTTCCGATTATCATTTGTTCTGATAAATGGCACATAGGTTGGCGGAGCTACACTTAACCAGTTTTGAAGAAGTTCAAAATTGGATAAATGAATGTTTTGGATCTAAAGATGTGTCGTTCTATCGTCGTAGTATTCACTTATTACCAGAAAGATAGCAAAAATGTGTAGCCAACGAGGGACAATACTGTTAATAAAATGCTTTTTGTTTTTTCCTTGAATTTTTTCTTTTTATTATCATTAAAAAAACCCAGAAACTTAATTGTACACCTAGTAAATAACGAATGCTGTAACCAAAGCACATGAACAGTGAACGCTTTTTAAGGTTAAGCAAAGATCAAAGCAAATTTTTTGTGATTGCTTTTATGAATAAAGCTTAAATTATCTATAAGGCTGACTGCTGCTTTTTGACTTTAAGTCTGAATTGAAGCGTTAAAACAATGATCGCTTTTTACAGCATTGCTTGAAAAAGAAATATTTTAAATAATAGCTTTTCGGCAAAAACCGAAAATCTGTGCCTAGAAACAAGTTCCGTTTTTTGGCTAATGCTTGAGTCAAAACGCAAGAACAGAGATGTTTTTTTCAAGCTCAGCACAAATCAAGGAGATATTTTTATAACAGCTATTAAGCATAAATCAGTCCTGTGGCTGATTGCTGCCTCTCAGCCTTAAGCCTATCAAAGAGAGTATACAATAAACGCATTTTAAAGTATTGTTTTAGAAAGAAGTATTTTGGATGAAAGTTTTTTAGCATATACTGAAAATTAATGACAAGGAATATGAGCCGTTTTTAGGCTATTGCAAAAATCAAAGCGTGTAAACAATGAACAATTTTTAAAGTTAAGAACTGATGTACGGTCGAAAACGACCTTATATGATTTAGCCTGCATTACCAGGAGCGCGCGTAGGCGTTCCAAGAGTTTTCCCGTACACTCGCATCCCGACCAAGGGAGCTGCATCACGTAACCCCCCCTCCCTATTAGACACATTTTCCGAGGTTAGCATTATTCTAATCCTGGACGCCCTACAGTGTAGACGAAAGGGAATTCGAGAGCGATACATCACCTCTTATCAAGACTTTTGTACTAGACAAAGACACCGCTAAAAGCTAAGTAAAACTTGTAACATCCTTCTATTGTAGATCTCTCAGGTCACGAGCTTTATACTCGTTTTCAGCGTACTCATTTGTATATTAAATATCTTTAAGGGGTTTTTATGCCGAAAGAGCTTTTCCCCTTAGAGCCAATAAAGGAACTTTGTTTCTATCTGGTTCAACCACTTGTTATATTTGTCGTCTAATCCTTAATTCCACTTTCACAGCTTATTAATAAAAAGAATCGCAAGAGGACTCCATGTTGGAGGAATTTCGCACATACAGTAGCTGTTCTTTGCCTAACAAGGAGAAGGTTTCAAGTGTCCCACGAGTTTTCCTTTGAAACTTTGCACACTTGTAAATGTTGATTAGTACTACAAGGCTATCTATATAACTCTGTCCAATGCTTAACCTTTTTCGAGATATTGGCCGACGAAATTTGAATAAATATTTCAGGGCGTATATATACCTCTCCATTTCATGTATAGTCATAAGCGGCGGTAGCCGAGCGGGTAAAGGCACAGGCTCGTAATTTTTTTGTCGTAAGTTCAAGTCTCGTCGGTTTTATTATTCTTTTTTTCTATTTTTTTTTTATTTTTTATTTTTTTATTTTTGTCAAGTATGTTCTATTCATCTTCGTTTTTTTTTATTTTTTTAACAATATGTTTAATAAAAAAAAAAAATTTTTGTAAATATGATGCATTGTTATTGTGAAACGTGTCAAATTATTTTATTCGTGAATGTTCCAAGTTAATTGGAAAATAACAATTATTTAGTTAGGGTAGCGGTGTTATCACGACGCTGGTGAGAGTGATTATCTATCTAGTCATTCAAGTCAAGCAGTCTAGGTACAAACAATACCTAGGATGGGATACCCGCTAACTTCCTCGGAGAGGCTAGCAACCTACCAGGGGTAAAAACTTAATAAATGCTCACAGACCCAACGAAAAAGCCTCGGATAAAAGCCGGACGGATCGCAACGGACACGACATGGCAGGGACAAGGAAAAAGAGATTCCAAAAACTGGACACACTAAGAATTGAATGCTGGAACATCACAGCATTCAACAAGAGAGATCAAGAAATACTAGTGGAACTGGAAAGAAACAGAATTGACATCTGCGCACTATCGGAAACTAGGAAGAAAGGAAATGGCAATACTAAGTATGGTAAATATCTCCTGGTGTATTGCGGTAAGAAAAAACATGAAAGAACTTCTTCCAGGGTCGGACTTATGGTTCATGAAAAATTCCACCAACACCTTCATGACATCAGCTACATCAATGACCGAATCCTGAGGGTGGCATTTAAGTTCCATGGAGATATTACAACCAACGTAATAGCTGTGTACGCGCCGGACATGACGAAGCCTCAGGAGGAGAAAGACAATTTTTATCAGAACCTCCAAAAAACATTAGACGTAATACCAAGAAAAAGCGAAGTCTTTATTCTTGGCGATCTCAATGCAAGAATCGGGAACGAGATAATACCAGGTCTCAAAAATCGGTTCAATGAGGATACGACAAACGAGAACGGCGAACAGCTAATACAATTCTGTGCCCAGAATGAACCTGACGCAACCCTGACGCAACCCTTTTTTTTTTTTTTTCGCTAGGAGGAAAAACCTCCATAGGGACCCCAAGCCCGTTTTTCTTGGGGTAGTGTCGGATTCAGTCCAAACGGGATTCTGCCCTCATAAGGGCAGTCCCGAGTGAACCACCTACCGACTAAAAACCCTCCTGCTTAAAACTAACGCTTAATATTAAGGAGAGGGTGGTAAGTCCTTTCGATTCTTTCACTCTTTTCCTCTATTAACAAGCATGGGGAGGAATATTTTCCCCAGCTGCCTTACGCTATACTTATAATAAAACACCACCACCAAGGCATGCAAAAACTAACTCTCTAAAATAAGTTTTTAATCTTATTGAGAAAAATAATGTCTATTAAATTTATTAAATCACAACCAAGAAATACTTACTACATTTATACAGTCAAATACTATAATCGCTTATTAATCTTTAAACATCTATACACGTGGATCGGCTATCACTCTCTGCCTTTCCTTCTCCGTTTTCCTGTACTTTTGTACAGCTGCGCAAGCGTACATCGCTTCTTATACGTAACGGCGGAAATTACGAATACTCATATATTTCAACACTTATAACTAACTAACTATCTATATTTCAGACACATACACATTTTTAGGCCTAGTGCCTAATTATCTCACGCAACTTAGCGCGGGGTGGGCGAGGTCTACGTCCTCTTCGTGCCCACTTCCATTGTCTCTCCTCATCCTCCTTAGAACCCATAACGAGTCCTGAAAAGGACTGGAAGGCAACCCATCTTCGCGCGTCATCGAGAGTGGTCTCGATTACCGCACGAAGAGGATTACCCTCCCATTCATCCACATTCACATTCACCCTGACGCAACCCTGACGCAACCCTGACGCAACCCTGACATAAATCTGACGCAACCCGTTTTTTTGCGGCAAGGGAAAAAACTTTCATAGGCACCTTCGGACCCGAATACCCGGGGTAGTGTCCGACTAAGTTCACCCGCGATTCCACTAACCTAGGAGAATTGTAACAGTGTGCACCACCTACCGACTAAAAATCCCTGTTACTAAACTACTTTAAGAGCTAAGGGAAGAGCGGTACTTAGCTACATTCCCAATACTCTCCTGCACACACGAGATAGGGTTGGTATTCCTCCTGCTCACACACGCACAACTATAATACTTCGTATTCATACATCTGAACAGTCATAAGCCATCCGCTCAGCATAACTCTCTCTCTCTCTCTCTTTCTCTCTTACAATATATTACAATATACATAATCACACACAGTTACAACCGTAGGATCACATACATAACCAATCGCGCGAACCTTTAAGCCGAGTACGCACTGCCTACTCTCTTCTATTTCTAGCACTGGCAGGTCGAGGATTTGGTCCTCCCACACCCTCACGCACGCGTTGCCGCTCGACGACCCTCTTCTTTCCCTTAACGAGTCTTTAAAAGGACTGGAAACTAAAGACAAAACAGACTTGAACACGTGACACCACGATTACGAGCCTGGGCTCTCAGCCACTCAGCTATTGATTACTTACCCTGACGAATCCCTGACGCAACAATGACGTAAACTTGACGTTACCCTGTTCAATTTTTACCAGGCAAATACAGGGCCAAATGTTACTTACCATTCAGCTGTGGAAAAAGAAACTCCATAGATAATACGTTATTTCTAGAGATTTTTGAAATAGTATTCTAAACAATTGATCAGCTAAAGAAATCTTTTCTAAATATCGCTTTTATAGGACAGATATTAGCTGTAATCGAAATGAAGGGAATAATTGCTTCTATACTGAGGAAATTTATTGTTCATATAGATAATCCAGTAAATGTTGAAGATATTGACTTAAAATTTAACATTTTTTCGAAACCAGCGAAATCTAATTAAGATATATCTGAGATTTGACAGAAGACAATATTTATCAATTTTGTCAATACATTGTTTGAAATAAAAGAATTTTACTCATATCGTAAGCAATTCTACGGATGAATATCAAACAAGCCGAGGTAGAACGTTTTAATTGTTTATTTCTCTGCGTATTACAATCTCTTCTTTACTCGAATGTCTCTTAAACATTCTTTTTAATAACTATTCTTATTTCCAATTTCATTAAAGCGTGCGTCATAATATCTTAATGCTTCTTCCTGACAAAGTGTAATAGTTTCTTACAATTAGAACCGACTACATCGACGCTGACATTCAAAAATCCTAGAATTCCGAAATTTGTTTTTTTCTTTCTACCATCTTTTCTCCCATGTCAACTCAGACATTCTCTTAAATTCTAGATTTCACGTGAAATTTTACGACACTTGTGGATCTTGAATAGTACTACTTATTTCGACAAATGACTATGCGTAGAAGCTTTACTGTCTTCGAGATAATATAAATAAATAATTGAACACATATACTAATATATACCTGTCCATTGCTTCTTTATACAGAAACTGTTGGAGGCTTAGTCAGTAAAGGCGCAGTTTTGATTCCGTGGTGTTGCAGGTCAAGTCTTGTTCTACTCAAGTCTTTTTTTTCTTTATTTTTCTTTGTATTATTGTCCAGTACGTTATATTTACTTTAATCATTTCCTATTTTTCTACAGTATTTTATATTTCTTTTATGAAAAGTTTAATGAAATATATTTTTATTCAAGCATTTATTTTATCAAACTTGTACAATTTTGTGTGTGTTATTTTTCAATTGACTTGCAATGTTTGCAAATAAAAAAGTGAAATCGGTGAGTTATTACATAAAAATAAGAGAAACTAGCAAGAATCGAGAAGACAGTAAAAAATTAGTTTATTATGAGAGAGCATCTTGTTATTTACGACTTCTGTGTTTACTTTAGATATATATATATATTTCTCAAAAAGATTTCATTCAATCTATATAATGTGCTACACTTGATCGTTTTTAATATATACATTAATCTCCTATGCACATTTATAATTTACGAAAAACATACGATGAGAGTAAAATGATTAAAGTGAATATAAAATAAAAAACTTCAAATCAACCACACAAGAATTTTATCATTAGTTTATCAGGAACAAAATCGAAAAAAGAGATTGGTAAATTATACATTAGAATTTAACGCTTTTTCATTGTTTCCCTAAATACAATGATTCTTTTTTTAAAAATATTCTTCCGTGAAGTAGGAAAAAGTTAATTTTCCTGGCATTACTGTATCGACCTATACTTATGCAATACTTTGATCGATTTATAAATTTATATGAGCTTATGTATAAAAAAAAATGTTTCTATCAATATTTGTATGTCCTTTAGACGTCTATAAACAATTCATCCAATTGCAATGAAACTATGATCAGTTGTTTTTCAAACGCTTACTGAGGTTTCCATAAAGGGATAATAAATTAAGAATGATACTTTCAGATGTTTTCTTTAGATTAAGAAAAATAGAGAAAAAAGTCTATGTTTAAAAGTGTGTTACTGATTGAGTGAATTAAAACGTCTCATATAAATCAACGGAATGCTTTGATGGTCATGTGTTTATTTAGGATATCGCCTTCTACAATTACCCAATAACTAAAGACACGTATTTTTCGTTATACGGTCCAGTTGATACCTTTGCCACTAGTGCGGCTACTCCATTACAACGACGAGATATCGCGGATGCGAATGTGCAGTTGATGAATGTTGTTAGCATAAGTCTTTTTTCCGGTAAAAAATAATCGATTACATTATTAAGTTTTTTGATAAAAAAGAAAGAAACTAGAGAGTATAAAAAACAGAAGAAGAAATTGATGCATTTAGAAAAAGCATCTTGAGCAAGTATATCAAGTATTGCTTTATGAGATTGTGAGGTATTGCATGTTCGGTAATTGCTAGAAAATAATAATAACCAATAAGAAATAAGGTACAGATTAATATTTATTCAAGGCACATTTACAATAAGATTTATTAGGCTCCCAATAATGATTTTACATAAATAAATACTTCTCAAAATGTTCCTGTTCATTCATTTTCAGTTCATTATTCGTCTGTTGGTTCTACGAAATATAGAAACAGTAAGTAAAAAATATATATTTTTCTATTATAATGTCGAAAAAAAATGATATCTCACCAAGTTTTCTAACGTTGTACGTCTTTTTAAAATCTTATGATGCAACAGGATAACAGAAGAGTCCTGTTTCAATAAAACTCTCATTCGCTGTAATAAATGTGACATTTCCATCAAAAATTCTTTCTTCGGTGTAAATTTAGATTCTATATTTGGAAACAATGTAGGAATAAAAACAAATAATCCCTGTTGAACAGAAGCTATCTTTTGTTTGCAAACTTTTTCCATAGAAGAAAACTTCGAGTTGAGCTCGTTTTCATCGTAAAACGAGAAAATGACAAATTTTTCGAGTAACGGGCAGAGTTTTCTAGATTCTTGATCAAGTATTCGTGTGATCGTAGTACAAAGTAATGAAGAAGACAAAACTTCTTCACTTGTTCTCTGCAAGTCGAAAATGGCACCGAGTTGACCTACAGAAGATGCTTCCTTCAACAGCTTCTGCACCATCTTTGCGTCTGTAAGATCAACCCCGACCCGTATGGAAACCCTATCACCTAGTTCACATATTTTCTTTAAATAGTACTCTTCCTTCTCATTGTGTTCAATCTTTGAAACTACGAATAATTTGGTAACACCTTCATCGAGCATCCATTTCATCAAATGTATTCCAAATATGTGCAAGCCTTCGACAATGAAGTAACATTTGTTCTTCTCAAAGCACAAACGAGGAACAACTTGGAATAATTTTGTCTTTTTAGACGGATGGATAAGTACCTATAATAAAAATATTTCGTTACATCGTACATTAACTGCATAACTATCAAAGATAATATATTCTACAAAGAAATAATTTACTTTTCCAGAACGTTCACAAACTTCCATATCTTTTTCCCCTGCTGATCCCTGAAGATACTGTCTTCGTGATATAATCGGTTTTAAAGTACCCGCACGCAGAGCTGTTCTCATCAGTTCTGCTGATTCCTTCTTTTTGACTGGCGAGAATTTAAAAAGATCTTGTAAACAATAGCCATACAAACTTAGATGCCTTTTAAAATTAAGTAGTGGTATAGGACTGTAAGACAGCTCTTTAAAATCGAAGAACATGGCCAAATGTTTACAATCTTTAACGATGTCCATACAAGCTTCCATATCGCTTACCATGGAATAGCTTGACACTACGAAGTCTAAGCCTTTTCCTTCCGTAATATTCAGAATTTTCACTTTATAGTCTTTGACATTAATAATGCGCGACTGCTGTAAACGCGGTCGAATCGACTGAATGACGCGTTTTTCAGCTTCCGTTTCATAAGTGGTATAAACATCAAAATTATACGACAATGATAGATTTATGAGGGCCTGTCCCACATCGCTAGTACCGAAATGTATCAATACAGATTTTATTCTATTAAACAATAATGTGCTTGAATGCAAAATGTAAAATGCTGCTAAGTAAGCTTGAGGCATTGTTGCAGCATCATCGAAGCTCAGGGTGTCTGGAATAACCCAAGTAAAATCTGCATCGGGTGTAATTTCATTACTTATCTTAAAGTTGCTAGCAAGTCCCATTACTCTGCGACCATTTTCATCCGTTCCCGAATATTCAGTAATAGATGTCTGTGACTCAAAACTAACGTCATTTTGTAAGCAGTACTCATAAATATTTAAATCAAATGCAGCACACTCTACTTTAACAATGCTCTTATTATCCTCTTTAATCAGGGGTAAATCTTCCATCCAGGTTAATACACCAGGTTTCTCAATATTCGCTCGCCAACGCGAGGAATCAGTAGACTTCTCTGACAAGGGCATCCATCTGTATGTGCCCCATACACCGTTGGGTGATAACACGTTTTGATGAATATTTAATTTTATTTGATTTTTATAGAATTTATTTTTGAGCGAAAATTTCGGTGCCTTTGCGTCTTGAAGATCGAAAATATAAAGTTTTTCATACTCTGGATTTTGATGTAATTCTTGTAACATCTCTAATATATTATTTTCAATGGTAGTGTTAACTAAGAATATAACATTGTCATATTTCGATAGTCTTAAACAAATTTTCAGCTGCTCGATACAATTTTCTTGGTTTTTAACGACAACCGTTCTTTTATTCGAATCTTTATCTTTTTTTAATAGTAAGACCGTTCGACGCAGAGTCATTTTGATCTTTAGGAGGACGTTAAGTCCGACACTTGTCCACATAGCAATCGCAGTATCTTCATCTTCCATTCTTATGACAGTCAATAAAAATGATTCTTCACTGATATTAGATTTGAGTTGCTTTATATTTTCAAACACACTATTGTCGATTGCCATCAAAGTAAATTCTTCATTTATTATTTCCTTCAAACATTGTTGGGACACGCATTTAAACTCAAACCTATACTTTTCCATCTTCGAGATGTTTCCGAGGCACTCGTGAATATCATTACGATCGCATCCTGACTCGATCATTATAATCTTTCTCTCCGTACTATTTTCGCTCATATTTTCTGATATTATTCCTAGTACAACGTGAAAAACGTTATCTACTTTCATCTCTGTATCATTAACGTTCGGGATAAATCGTAATTCATTTGCTAATAGCTCTATACAAGTGTTTCTGGCTATAACTTCTTTAAACTGAAGACCGCTCACTTCAATGCCTGTGCAAGCTATCAAATTTATGTTCTTCTGATACTCCATCGGTATCACTGAAAAAAAATTTCATGTTATGTCAATGTAAGTTTGCAATATAAGTTTGAATTTCTTTTACCGTTTCTTTCTAACATCTTGTCTTCCAATTGTCTATTATTAATTACGATTTTTTGAATCATATAAGGCATCAATAAGTGTTTATTATTAGAATTATAAATTAATATTTGAAACAGTGCTTCCAGTAACGGAATCCAATTTTTGTTCCATTTAAGCTGTCCGTTTAATGAAGTGGAAGATAAGCCATTGACGGACTTATAAAAATCTCCGTATTTATATCCACGAATTAGTAGATCCGTATAGAAGTCTTTTTCCGATAATTCATCACTGCCTTCTTCGGTTGTTTTTTTATCTAAATATTGTTTTGTGTATTTGTTTGCAATGGATATTGTACCAGTAGATATAATATCCATATTGCTAGTAAATACTTTAAATTGTCCTGACGCTTGAAACGAAATAAATAATTACATAATGTGTGGCAAAGACTTGTATAATTAAATCTGCAATGTTCACCTACCTCTTAATACTGTAACTGTCAATTGAAGGATACCATTTTCTGGAACTTTTACCAATAAATTGTGAATCTTAATGTTCTCAAATATAACAAAGTTAGTAGATTCCTTATGTTTACCAGTTACGAAAACATCTTGAACAAGTCTAAAGTAGACAGTTGAGGGTATTATGATATCCTTGCAAATTTTAAAATCGCGTAAGAATTTATATTCATCTGATTTTAAATCTAACGTTAACGTTTTTTCTAAAGATAAACGTTCATAGATTATACCCGAAAAGTCTACATTCCTATAGTAAATGAACAGAAAAAATATTCATTATATACCCACAAGAAATAAGAGTCCCTAGCATACTTACCAATCAACACTATTTTCCCATCTTATGAGCGAAGAAATTGACGGGGTACCTTTACAAACAGGGTATGGAACTTGCGGATAAAGATTCCACGCTTTTATGGGGATCCCAAGATTATAAAGCTTTCCTAATGTAGATAGAAGTAAAGTTGCATTATCTTTGTGTCCCCGTTTAGTCAATGCTAAATTAACGCAATGGCGGCTTAATGATCGTACAAGGATAGCCTAAAGATTAAAAAGTAATTAGTAGTGTAAAGTAGATAACTTTAATAAAAGATAACTGTATTTAATAAGTATACTTGTAGAAGTCCGTGGGGAGAAATTTCAATAGTTATAGCATCATTCGGTATCATTGATAATACTTCTTCGAATAAAACGGGAGAAAGAAGATTATTCGTATGATATTCCGCAGAGGAAAAAACAGCTTCCTTCGAATTCCATTCACTTTTTGGAATAGACGTCGTTATCCAACGTGTACTGCGTTCTTTAGGGTGAGAAATGACTTTCTTTAAGTAATTTAACAACTTCGGTCCAGCTGGGGAAATGTAACGACTATGATAGGCAATATTACTGGTAGGAACGGTTTTAGCAAATATTCCTTTTCTCTGAAAATACAAATAAGTTATGTTTTCAAAAATTTATTACTACAGTTTCTCTGTATTAGAAATCTCCAAATACCTTACCTTCAATTCCGCGACAAAAGCTTTTATGGATTCGGAAGGACCACTTATGGTAGAACTTTCCGGTCCATTGTGACAAGCCACATCAATATCTTTGGGACAGAGATGTCGAATCTGTTGATAGCCTAGACCAACTGCAGCCATCGCTCCGGCTATCAAATCGCTTTCTACTGAAGCTAAACCTCGAGAAAGAGCGCTTAGAATCATTTCCTCCACTGTAAAGCAACCATCTGCGTATGAACATCCTAGTTCACCGACAGAGTGTCCGATCATTAAATTTGGATTTACACCAACTGCATATAAAATATCCACTAGACCAATCTATAGAGCAATTGTATGAAAACATTTATTTGGTATGGCGAAAAATAAACACCGTTAGCGAGAAGATATCAGATATTTTATTACTTGTATAGCAGCTATTCCCAAAAAACTGTTTATTATATTGTCGTATATAGTTGGATCATTGTCACATATGATATGCATAATATCATAACCTCGAGGTTTTAATACAGCGTCACATTTTTTTATTGCTTTCTCAAATATTGGTATTTTCATTAGAGATTGACCTGGAAAAGTATATTTTATATAATATTTATTTGATTTATTTTAATAATGTTTTAAATATTTTTAATTTAATGTTATAAATACCCATTCCAGTCCATTGAGAGCCCATCCCAGAGAAAACAAAACATATATTTCTAGATTGTTCCTCATTAGATGTAATTTCTTCCAAAATGTTTTCCGATTCTGTCATTTCAGTAGATTTCATTAATATGTGTCCACGAAATAGAGGGTTTTTAATAGGTTCTTTCATAATATCGTTGAGTAATTGCATTAGATCCTCGTCGGCTTTGTTCTTTTTTATCTAAATATAAATACTCTTAATTATAAATTTTAAATTAATCGGGGTAAACACTTATATTTAAACATTTAATTCACGACCGTAAACCATGTGGAAGTACTAGTTCCTGATATATAACAAATTTATTTGTATTAACAAGGAGAATACCCCAAGTGTCCGTGGAGTTTTCCTTTGAAACTTTGCACACTTGTAGATGTTGATTAGTACTACAAGGCTATCTATATAACTCTGTCCAATGCTTAACCCTTTTCGAGATATTGGCCGACGAAATTTGAATAAATATTTCAGGACGTATATATACCTCTCCATTTCATGTATGGTCATAAGCGGCGGTAGCCGAGCGGGTAAAGGCACAGGCTCGTAACTTTTTTGTCGTAAGTTCAAGTCTTGTCGGTTTTATTATTTTTTTTTTCTATTTTTTTATTTTTATTTTTTTTTATTTTTGTCAAGTATGTTTTATTCATCTTCGTTTTTTTTTTATTTTTTTAACAATATTTTTAATAAAAAAAAAAAAAATTTTTGTAAATATGTTGCATTGTTATTATGAAACGTGTCAAATTTTTTTTATTCGTGAATGTTCCAAGTAATTTGGAAAATAACAATTATTTAGTTTAGGTAAGTAGTAAAATGAATAATTAAAAATTAAATAACACATAATAAAAAATGAGTTATTTATTCATTAAATAATTAAAAATTAAATAACAAATAATAAAAAATGAGTTATTTATTCATTTTACTACTTACCCAAACTAAATAATTGTTATTTTCCACATTACTTGGAACATTCACGAATAAAAAAAAATTTGACACGTTTCATAATAACAATGCACCATATTTACAAAAACTTTTTTTTTTAATAAACATATTGTTAAAAAAATAAAAAAAAAAACGAAGATGAATAAAACATACTTGACAAAAATAAAAAAAAATAAAAATAAAAAAATAGAAAAAAAAAATAATAAAACCGACAAGACTTGAACTTACGACAAAAAAGTTACGAGCCTGTGCCTTTACCCGCTCGGCTACCGCCGCTTATGACCATACATGAAATGGAGAGGTATATATACGTCCTGAAATATTTATTCAAATTTCGTCGGCCAATATCTCGAAAAGGGTTAAGCATTGGACAGAGTTATATAGATAGCCTTGTAGTACTAATCAACATCTACAAGTGTGCAAAGTTTCAAAGGAAAACTCGACGGACACTTGGGGTATTCTCCTTGTAAGATCAAAGGTACAGTAATAAATAAGACTTTCTTGATAGTAATGGATTGGTGTGGAAAAAGTTTCGTAAAGAAATGACTTGCGCTCACAAAAGGGAGAATAAAAAAAAATAGCGTATACTGACACATCTATACTTACAGAATCAAAGATCAATGTTAACATTTCCTTATTTCGAGCAGAAGCTACAAAAAGTCGCGGCATAATTTCTGTTGACAGCTCTATTTTCCTTTTATTTTTTGAATGACGTTTAAGTATAATGTGAGAGAAGATACCATTGAAAGAGCCAGTGTTCACAGCTGCGTAGCCTTGTGCCCAATTTATTGGTTTCGTAACGACTTTAACGCGTCCATCTTGAAGACATTTAGCATCTTCCGGTGGTTCATCGTAATGAAGATTCGGGGGTATAATGTCCTTCTCCATAGCAATGAATACCAAGAAATATGGCATCCGATTGATGCGTAATATTTAAACGAACTTTTGTTTTGTAAATTAATTATTCTTGATAAAAAATTACCTTTATAATCGAATTAATAGTATTAGTACAACTTGAGTTACCAATGTTTGACTTAACCGATCCAATTAAAAGAGGATTAGAAGGACTTCGATCTTTTCCGTAAACAAGATCGATTGCTTTTAATTCTTCGCTATCTAATTTCTTTACAGCCGTACCATCGGCCTCAATGTAAGTAACATCGCTCGGCTTAAGGTTGCAGTCATTTAATGTTTTTCGCATTATCTGCGCTTGGAACTCTGCAGTGTTGAACATCATATTGTTGTCGAGTATGTTCTCGCCATATTCCACATTAATAGCACTAATCTCTGCATAAATACGCTTCGCATTTTTTGCTTTTTGCAAAAAGAGCACACCTACAGACTCGCTGCGCGAGAATCCTGAAGCCTTTGCATCGAACGATCTGTTTATTCCGTCTGGTGATAATAGTTCTAAAAAATTCATTTGGATAATCAAATTTTTTGTTTGTATTTCTTAATAAATTTGTCATTTTATCTTCTAGTATTTTAAAAAAAATATCGATTACATTGCTTACTTAATTGTTTAAACTGATAAGATAAGTTGGGAAGCAATGCAAGGGTTCCAGCATTAACTATTGCAGCTTCGCAATCACCAGATTTTAAAGTTTCGAATGCTTTTCTCAAAGCTGCTGCACTTCCGGCATAATCTGATTCGATAACACTACTACAACCTATGGCACTTATTGCAAAGGATATTCGATTGGCTGCCATACTATGAGCAGTTCCAAGCAAAGCAAAACCATTAGGCTATGTCCAGAATAATGATAAACATTAGTTTCCAATTTGTTCCATAGTTTTTTTTTATATAAGTTAAATTTACTAACCTCGTATTTTTCATGGATTACGTTTACATCTGCTTCTTTGGATGACAATGATGTAAAGACGCCGATTTTGTTGTGGCGTATTTCGGATAGATTTAATCCGGCATCAAAGATTGCGTCAACAACTGACGTTGTTACCAATCTAGTTACTGGATCCATCGATTTTGCTAGTCTTGTGCTAATGCCAAAAGAGATGTTATCGAATTTCGTGATATCTGGCATCGTTCCAATACGGCGTGGTACTTTTTTATATTCTAGAAATATTCATTCAATAATGGACAGTTGTGATACGTTTTGTTAAATAAAAACTATTTTGAAATTAGTATATATATATATTCTTACCGTTAGACCATTTGGTATGATTGTACGATATACAGTCGACACTATTCAGAAGATTTACCATTAATTTATCGACATTATTACTGTTAGGAAATTTTCCAGAAATACCAGAAATCACGATTGCCTCGTCTTCTAAATTTTCTACAAACATATTGATTAATAAAACTTCTAGAAGACCACGAAAATAAAACAGCAGCGTTACAAGTAATCTCTAGTAAACGGATTTAATAAGTGAATTATTTTCTTCGGATCGTCTTTTATACTTTTAGAAGATGAAGAATGGTATTAAGTCTAGTCATTTTAAATTATAATATTATGCAAAATTTCTTAACACTTTGACATTTTATTATTTCCCAAAGCTAAAAATAAAGAGACTTCTTCCTTTATTAAAATGTAATGTATTCCTAGTAATATGTAATCAAAACGAATCAACTAGAACAGACGTAGATGTTAGCTGTGGGTTTTTTTTCTTTTATCAAAATTTAAATGAATTATTGGTTTTTATAATAAAATAAGACAATTAAAAATTTCTTTCTATTTAGTAAGATTTTGTCGAAGAGATTTATATTTTTTATATATTTAGATAGTTATTACAATGTTGCATTACTTTTAATATTTAATGTTATATTAGGTTTATAGTAAATTAGAATCGTTTAGAAATACATGATATTCTATTACGAATAACTAAGCGAATTTGACTTCGTAAACGATTTGACCTGACATTGCTCGACAATCGATATTTATTGGAAGACATTGTACTCTGCTTTGAATTTAAATCTAATTCCTAGAATGATTGTACACGAATACTCGCTTTCACGTCGTGATGATACATATTTTCTTTTACGTTATTATCTGTATTGCATTTTTCGTCTAATTTACAATGGAATATTTTCTCCCAATAAATTAATTCATTGATGTTAATTATTAGGTAAAGATTGATGGATATATGTATACGAAGGATTTTCAAATTGTGGTTACATCCTAATATTGTTTTTCGCTCTTCATCAATGGGAAAAAGGTTGCAGGAACTTTTTATACTCGCTAATAAAATCGCGAGCGAGGTAAACTAAACAGACCATTTTTACTTTAAACTGCCTTATTTTATCCAGATAATAATTTGTTGCTGAAACAAAAATTTGACTTATATATATATATATATATGTTGCGGTCCATTTTTACATTCCAATCGTTGTATTCGTTGCCCAGGGTATTCTATATAATAACTACTAATAATGAGTTTGGATAAAGTATATGAATAGCAAGTATTTCTGTTATTGCCAGTTCTATTTGTAAAATTTTTAGGTGGTTTTGGCAATTTTTTTAATCTGGTAATTATGAGCCATAATAATTGATGATTTGTTATTGATAACTCGATAATTTTAGTATAAATAATAAAGACTGTTACGTCACGACTGACGACTGTTTTTAAGTAGTATAGCTAAGCCTGTTATCGCCGAGTTTAGCCTCTGCATTCACCGAGTTTAGCCGGGACCAGGCAGGTTCGCTCTTCCGAAGACTAATCAACAACAAACATGGCAACAAGCGGGCGTCTGATGGAAACTATGAGTAGGTTGGGGAAAGGAAAATGGTGATCGGGAGTCAATATCACCGGGAGTTCTGGTTATAATTTCATTTAAATAATATTTAATACTCACAATGAAGACGAAAGAAACAATTAATCCGCAGATGGTTTGGATAACAATAAATTAACAACACTCGCAAGAAAACAAAAGTAAATGCTATAAAATTAAGAAAAAAGTAAATCGGCTTCTAGCCCCCCTCGCCCTCGTCCTCATCTCCTTTACTCTATTCTACTCTACTATATTCTCTCTTCTTAACTATATTTTCTCTTCTGCCAAGTGCATGTATGGTCCGTTCTTATATATGTTCCTATCACACGGTTATATGATATATGCTATCGCGTTATATGATACCAATCGCCTTCTCAGGTTTGTTGCCACGCGGCATTGCTCGCTCAGGAGCTCAGTGTTTCGCTACGCTAGCAATTCAGAAATATTTAATAAGTATTTAGGTAACTGCTTCGAAAATTTCTTTATGTATTGATATTTGATACATCACGCGGGCAATGATCGTAATTGTGTAATTAAGTGACGTAACACACTATAAAATTATTTAAGACAGATTTTCGATTTTTAGAATTCGTTCAACTTTAAACGCTTACAAGCGATATAAAGGTGACTGTCGTTGATGTAAATGGGCGCATCGTTTTATCGGAAGTAATCAATATATATATTTATTTACTCATTTTATTACTCATTACATTAAGGACAACCTGAGAAACCCTTTTTCTATAGAAATATTCACCTTGGATAAGAGGAGTGGTAGAAGAATAGCCGATATTCATGTGCAGCTGATTAGTATTCGTTACTTTAATGGTCAGTTTCAAACTAAACTTGACTTGGTGGATGACTATGGAGGAAAAAAAAAATTCCTATCCATTGAAAGGTCAAATTTACACCGGCAAATCAACAACTGGCCGCGAAAAAAATCAAGGTGAAAGATTAGTAAGAGATTTAGTTGCCCAATATAAAGGATCCGGCAGGAATATTTCAATGGATAATTTTTTTACTACTCTACCTTTAGCAAAACATTTATTGTCATGGAACCTAACAATTGTAGGAACTTTAAAAAAAAATAAAAAATATATTCCAGTAAACATGCTAGCATCTATTCATCGTGAAGAATTATCTACGCTATTTGGGTTTCATGAAAAAGTAACTATATGTTCTTATGCTCCTAAAAAAAATAAAACTGTTATACTACTATCTACGATGCACTCAGATGCAGCAATTAGTAGCGAAGACAAAAAAAAGAAACCAGAAATTGTTCAGTATTATAATAAAACAAAAATTGGAGTCGATACAATGGATCAGATGTTGGGTCGTTACACAACCCACAGACGGACTAACCGATGGCCTCTTGCATTATTTTTTAATATTTTAAATGTTGCTAGTGTTACGTCCTAGGACGTTTCCCTTTTCTTCTTTCTTCCTATTCTCCTTCTCTGTGCTCGATATTTACCTCGAGTATCACGTATGAATCATGTACGCAATGACAAGGGTATTTATGAGAGGAGAAGGACCAGATGAGCGGCATCCTTTAAGTTCAGCACTCCAATACCGGGTGGAGTTTAGAGAGGACCGTACAAAGTAAACATCCTCGAACACACATCCACTCCTATCGGTTTCAAGCAACCATAAAATTAGCAGAGCAATAAAGTTCACCCCCAACGTGGAGGCACTCGGACTTCTTAGGTCCGAATACCGCCCGAACCTTAACCCGAAATACTAATAACACGTACATGAGTTCATCAACCAATGAGGGTTGTACACGTAAATGAACTCACCAATAGTGAAGACAGAGTGCATTTTTCCGAAAACCGATTCGTTAAGAGGAGGAGATGACGTACTGGGGAGTACGCGCGGACAAAGGTTATAAGAAGGAATGTCGAGAGCCGACGGGCGCATTATTTTTCCGTTCAATCTTGTATTAGTTAATAAGTCTGAAATCCAGTATTAGTTATAAGTCTGAAATCCAGTATAATTCATAAGTCCTTAATTCTGTGTCAATTAATAAGTCCGTAATTCTGTGTCAATTAATAAGTCTGTAATTCTGTGTTAATTAATAAGTTAGTATTCAGTCTGTTAACAAGAAGTTATCCTGTAATCAGTGTAATCTGTGTGTCATGAAAGGAAGGTCATTCGTTGAGGTGAAAGAATAAACATACTTTATTAAACCAAGTTAAGAGTGAACATTCTGGTGGAATTAGTTAAAACCAGCGCTTATTGATACTAAACCTGTCCCAGAACCGATTCAAGGATCCGGAATAGAAACCGACATCGACGGAAAGGTAAAGGTGTATCAGGACTAATTACTCCATATATCTCCCAATATTCGATCTTGACCTATTTCTTAAGCCAAGTAACATCAATTCCTTCCATCCAGTCATCACCGCCGGACTCGTTACTCGTCATTGCTATCACAATTCTTTAGGTCATTCCCTGGTAAAGGCTTAACAGCTTGATCAAAAACAGACCAAACTATATATTACGCTACAGGACGTAACATATCCTGCTTATTTGGGTGCTCGTCCGGGATAAAACAAAGAATTGTGACTGAATATGACAAGTAATGAATACCCGTTCCAAATCTGATAAACCAAATATCGAAGAACTTTATAGTCAAGCTACCCGAAATCCTGGCAAACCTGAAAATCTTACTCAACCTCACACATCTTCCCCATAACCTCGCATGAGCAGACAGCAATCGTCACCCGTAGATCTTGATATCAGTAATACATCATTAGACGATACGATCACCGATGCAAACAATACCGTTCTTCAATCCGAGTATAAAAATTCTATTATTGCGGAACCTGCCGGGAATATCATAAATTACGTAACATTAACGAAATGGCAGATCATTTAACAATCTTAAAATATGCAATAAAAGGAATTTCTATGTTCGACGGGAAAAACATTCCCTTAAAGGACTTTATTCGGCAATGTAACGCGGCGAAGGAAATGATTCCCGAAGGTTCGGAAATTATTTTTATCAAAATGTTAAAATCAAGATTAATTGGCGATGCATACGACACCATCGATACCGGGGAGGACATAAAAACAATAGATCAATTATTAAACCCGCTAGTAGCCGCCTTCGGAGAACGCAATTCGAACGGCGAATTGATGAGGAAACTGGCGGAGACCAGTCAAGATCCGACAGAGACGGTCCATTCATTTAGCATACGAATGAAGAAAATCGGTCTAGATATAATGCAGAATTATAAAACCCGTAATCATGGAGAAGTCCCTGATCTAATATTGAGGACGGTAGAAGAAGATGTTCGCAACCAGTTCTTACGCAGACTCCGTAAAGACATAGAAATTCGAGTACCGCGCGGTTTAACATTAAAACAAACGCTTGATTCTGCAGTAGAACTAGAAAGATCTCTCGGTCTGTCACCAAGCGCACGACGCAGCCAATTCGAGTCCATATTATATGTAAGGTGTCAATTATGTCATCAATCGGGACATACCGCTGATAAGTGCGGAAGATTCGCTCCTGTAAACTACCGCCAGAATTCCAGTCTCGGAACAGAGATACTGATTTGTCAGCTATGCCAAAGACGGGGACATGACGCTTCAAGATGCAGGACTAGATATAATTCACAAAGAGTGAGCGTAGTAGCGGACTCACCTGTCGTCTGCCAGTTATGTAATAGAATGAGGCATATTGCGAGAGATTGTCGACAAAGACGAGACCACTCAGGATGTCAATGTTGCAAGGAAACAGGACTTGTCGCGGAAAGGTATGTTGAACAAACGTCGCGGTCTTCACCGGTAAAGCAGGAGGGAAATTATCCGTCCCCCTCACAACCGAGCAGCAACTCTTATAGACGCGATTATTTACCACGAAACACCTGCGCCTATTGCAAACTACAAGGTCACGAGCTGAGAGATTGTCAGCTACGAATCCGAAATAACCTTCGCAGGGAACAAGGAAACTACAACAGTCCCTTAACAACCAGTGTGCAGCAAGGGACTCCGGAAACGTCACCGGACGATGATTATCGAAGACGAGGATGTCACCTCGAGAACGCCAAACCCGTAGAAATCCAGTTAAATAGCCAAAGCAGGGTTCCCACTATTCAAACTAATATCAAAGAATTCAATTTACCTGTGACTCTTATGCTTGACACCGGATCTGGGCCGAATCTAATCAAGGAAGATTGCTTACCAAAATATCTGCATGTAGATCAAACGGATATCTTAAAGTTAAACGGGATAAATAGTACCCCCGTATATACATTGGGAAGGGTGGAACTGACCTTCCTCGAATCTGTGGTTCGGTTTCACATTGTAAGTAGAAATTTTCCTATCCTCCAAGTCGGCATATTAGGAAACGACTTCTTCCAAGATAACGGAGCAAGCATAGATTATTCAAGTAACTGTCTGGTCATTAACGATAAAAAAATTCCGTTCCATAATCTCGAAATAATCACCGTACCCCCGCGATGTAAAAGCATATTTTACGTAAGAATTAAAAATCCAGAGTTAAAGGAAGGATACTTACCCCGGTTGCGAACCGAAGAAGGGATCTACATAGGCGATGAATTGGTCATAAATATGGACGGAAAGGCTCACGTTCCCGTCACAAACATGCGTTTTGAACATGTAGACATAGCGGTACCCACCATCACCATCTACCCGCTAGACCAACGGGAAAGGATACGACAGGCACTGATTGTGAGTACGAAGTGTGCCTCGCCCTCAATCCCCTCCACTACGCCTATGCCCCAACCAGCTGTTCGAGCCAGCGGTCCGGCCGACGAATACGTCACATTAAGAGACTACCCCCGTCCCAAATATAAAAACATACCGGGTGACCAAAATGAAACCATATTTCGACACACCATAAATAACAAAATGTTGGCAAGTAATTCATCGGTAAAACCTAAATTAGAGAACTTGAATAACCACAGTCCCGTTGAAAATGCTAATCCTGAAGGAGTTAAATTAAAACAATTTAATCAAGAGGCAAGCAAGACATCCGACGCAGTTTTAAATATTACAACCTCCGTGAATAAAAATTTATTACCCTTTCCGAGGGGAGACCTTTACGGAAACCTAGAACGAGGACAAATTATTAAGTCGCTTTTGCGGTTAGGACACTTAGAACAACCCGAAAGAACAATAATGGAAACCCTCATTATCGCGAATCAAGATAGATTCCACATTCGCGGCGAACCCTTACCGGCAACTACTGTATTACAACATCAAATACCGACAAAGGATGATCTTCCAGTAAACTCCAGGCAATATAGATATCCTCAAATCCATAAGGCGGAAATTGAGATACAGGTACAAGAATTACTAGACGCAGGTATTGTAAAACCCACACAATCACCGTATAATTCACCCGTCTGGGTGGTCCCTAAGAAAACTGATTCTTCAGGCAACAAGAAATGGCGAATGGTCCTCGATTACCGCATGTTAAATGAAAAAACTATAAGCGACTGTTACCCGTTACCCAATATAGTCGACATATTAGATCAACTAGGAGAGGCGCGATACTTTTCCATTTTCGATTTAAAATCCGGGTTCCATCAAATCAGAATGAGCCCAGAAGATAGCTAAAAAACCGCCTTCACCGTGCCGTTCGGGCATTTCGAGTTTAACCGAATGCCATTTGGATTAAAAAACGCCCCCGCAACCTTCCAACGGTTAATGGACTTGGTATTATCAGAGTTACAAGGGAAGGAATTATTCGTATACATGGATGACGTCGTGATATACGCATCCACTCTATCGGAACACAGAAGAAAATTTGAAACGTTTATGGATAGACTTCGTAAAGCCAACCTGCAATTAGAACCAGATAAGTGCGAATTCTTGAAGGAAGAAGTTACATACTTAGGGCATGTTGTTAATAAAGAAGGAGTGAGACCGGACCCGAAAAAATTAGAAGCAGTTCGCGAATTCCCTACACCTAAGACCCCGAAAAATATCAAGCAATTTCTCCGACTAGCTGGCTATTACAGGCGATTCATTCCAGGATTTTCGCAACTAACTAAACCATTAACCAAACTACTCAAGACCGACGAATCGTTCGTTTGGACCGACGTACAGCAAACCTCCTTCGACTCACTCAAGGATTGCCTATGCCGAGAGCCTATACTACAATATCCTAATTTCGAAATGCCTTTTATATTAACAACAGACGCATCCGGACATGCAATAGGGGGAATACTTTCACAAGGGAAATTGAACCGCGACCTGCCAATCGCTTACGCATCCAGAACTTTAACTGACGACGAACTAAAATACGATACCTATGAAAAGGAAGCCCTAGCAATAGTATATTGCGTCAAGCACTTCAGACCTTATTTATTCGGGAGGAAGTTTACCTTGGTAACCGATCACAAACCACTTACGTGGTTCAAAAATGTTAAAGATCCGAATATGCGAATTTTACGATGGCGATTAAAACTATCCGAGTACGAATATGATGTTGTATATAAAGCAGGAAAAACGAATATTAACGCGGATGCCTTGTCAAGAAATCCAGTCGAGGTCCCTCAAACGACGTGCCACGTTGTGCACGGCCAAAGAAATTTAGCCAATAACCCAGATAAAATACTTGAATTACTAAACGAATCCGACGACGACATAGAAGATAGGACCCACGATTATTATCGGGATGATATACTGGACTTGAGTGAATTAAAAGACGACGAACGAATGGTTGCAGAAGATACAGCAGCCCTTTTAACTCCAAAGAATCCAATCAAGAAACTAATAGCTGATCCGAAACCCGCTGAACCAAACCACATAGACGATGACATAATTAATTCGGAAGAAATAGACGGATGGCGACCACGTGAGTCAGGTAGGAAGAAACGGCGACAGAAGATAGATAATTATTCAGACGAAGAAGAGTCGGAAGCCGGAACGGACTCGGAGCCAGATTCGGAGTTCAAGGAAGGAGCATGTAACGCGAACAAGAAACCGACGATTATGACGGATGAAGCTATAAGATCAAACATAATAGAATCAAGAGATATTTTTCAAGTAAGAAAGGACAGCCTTGTTTACTTCATAGATACGGATGGGACTCCTCTGGATGATGGAGGAAGGCGGCTGTTCAGTAAAAACCTTCTACCACAGTTTAAAGACCTGCCAAAAAAAAAATTTCGAACAACCGCGTTCCATCCACAATCAAACGGATCATTAGAACGATCACATCACGCCTTAATAAAATACCTCAAACAGTTCACCTCGTTAAGAGCGGAGTGGGACGTGTGGATCGAGCTAGCCACGTACAATTACAATACGTTCGTCCATGAAGGAACCCAGCATACCCCGTACGAGCTCGTGTTCGGGAAAATAGCGCGACTACCCAGCAACGAACCATTGGCAGAAATCAACAAACCTGAAACATACTCAGACTACTTGATCAAGTTAGTTACGGTACTCCACGAGCTGCAAGCCAACTGAAGAGAAGGGTTGGTAAATTTAAAGAAAAAATTTAAAGGAAGATAAGACAGAAAACTTAAACCTAAGTCATTTAAATCAGGTGATTACGTCTTCCTGCTAAAGGGGCCAAAACCGGGTAAGCTTGGCGATTTATACTTCGGACCACACGAAATACTTAGCATATTGCCAAGCGGAAACGGTAAAATTAAGATAAAAAAATATTTTAAAATAGTTCATCCTAATCGGTTAAAGAAATCCCACATAAAGGTCGCCGGATAGGGTGGAAAGATAATATCATACACGAAACCTGAACTGTGACACCTTCTACTTCCAGATGACTGCTCTAATACAGCTGTTAATTCCGTTAATCATATTGTCACCACACCCGAGTAGCGCGATAATAGGATACGACTGCGGACACCGGTCTGCAAACATCACGACCGTCTCTCTTCTTAATGTAGAGGACTGTGATCTTCCCTCCTTGGACGTTAACGTAACTCAGGTAAATATCCAACTCCTGCTGATTAAAGAGTTTGATAGCGCGATGGTCATCCAATGCAAGGTCGAAATAGATCGAACAGTAAAGAAGTGTGGCATGTTTCACACAACTCCGACGTTTTAAATGGACATTACGCATACCTGGAGGAGGTCAACAGAGAGCTCTGCTTCGAGATGCATCGGTATTGACAGATGCAAATATCAGGAACGGTTATTCGAGGACTCAAGGTTAATCACACCACCTCAAGATCTGTGACGTTTGCCGGGAAGGTGGATAACGAAGGGAAATGTGTGGGAGCTTCTTATTCTGACCCATATGGTAGTTGGGACGGCGTGATAGTAACCGGCTTCGTAAAGGTCACGCTTCGAAGCTATTTAGCCACCGTCAAGATTAACACGAGGAAAATACTTCTGCAGTCCGGGGTTATATGCGAACTTGGGAACGGAGAATGCGTCGACCTTGACGGGGGGAATACCTACTGGGACTCTCTCCCCGCTGATTCGTGCGATTTCACCAAGTATGGGTTACTATACGAGGGAACAGCCAATAAAGTCAAGGACACCTTAAACGATCGCGACCAGATAGTCTATTCACTCACGACCCAAGATATAGTTTTCGCTCTGTCAATAAGATCTAAATATACAATCTGTGGATACACCTTATTAAAGACTGAACATCCCAAATTGGTCATCTTTGAAATGAAAAAGGGAAATAGGTTCGCGAGTAAAAAGAGAGTGGGCGTTGCCAATTTGGACATCTTCACATACATGAACTCCAAATTCGTTTATGTAGAAAAACATATCCGGACACAAATCAAACAGTTATATCGGGACGTGATGAGTCATCACTGCGAATTGGAACAAAAGACCCTTAAAAACGCTTTATCAATAGCAATCCAGGCTCCCGACGTTTTCGCATACCACCTTATGAAAGGACCCGGATACATGGCAGTCGTGGCGGGGGAGGTCATCCACATAGTTAAATGCATCCTGGTTGAGGTGGTCATAGCAAGGACAACAGAGTGTTACAACCAGCTACCTGTTCGCAGAGGAAACAAAACCTTTTTCCTTACCCTCAAACCCACATCCTATTCGAACAAGCGACGCAGGTGACATGCAATACATTAGTACCGCCTATGTTTCACCTAGAAAATTCCTGGTATAAACTAACTCCAAACCCAATAGAGTCACTCCCTCCTACTGTAATGAAACCTATGACTAAACCGATTTGGAAATTTACTAAGCCAAGAGAATTATCCGCTAGCGAAATATATACGGAACAAGATCTGAACGAACTACGAGACTATATCATGTACCCCGCGGAAAAACCTTCTATCCTAAACACAATCGCTCGAAAATCAATAGACAAGTCAGCCATACCCCAGGGAGTATCAATCTCAAATTTACTGGACGAGGACGCAATAAAAAGGATCACTAGTAACGCTTGGGACGAGGTGTGGGGACGATTTCTTAAATTTGGAAATATTAGCGCCGCTGGCTTAGGCATTATTGTCGTGCTGCGAGGCGTAAAGTTAGTTATCGATACCGTCATTCACGGTTACGCACTTCACAGTGTCTATGGGTGGTCCTTGTACCTGGTGGGAGCTATATGGGACGCTGTAACCCACCTGTTATTAAATCTAGCCCGAAAACCTATATCTTCCAACCAACCCGGAAGCAACGATCTCCAGTACAAGCTTGAGGAAGGGCAAGTTGAGGAGAAAGATAGAAGCCCAACGAAGACCATCATACCCACCGATTGGATTCCCGCGACGCACGGGAATTCGAACACTGTCACTGTAGCCATGCCTCGGGAATCCTCAGAGACCTTGGAAACCTCCTTCGTATTGCGTTAACACGGTATCCTACATGTATTTCCTTCATGACATATTCTTGTATTAATAATTAAGATTTTCACATAACAGTGATACTAATCAATTTTCTTTTATATTTTATTTTAGACACAAGATATTATTGTATACCTTATAAGGACCATTACTAATCATAACTTTCTCTTATATTTTACTCTAGACTCAAGGTATAGTTGTAAACTTCCATTATATTAATCCAAATTTTCTTATATATATTTTATTCTAGACACAAGACAATTGTTAATGCGAGTATAATTTAAGGACTAATATTACCCAACTTTTGCTATATATTTTATTCTAGACTCAAGATACCGTGTACTTTATTAAAAAAAAAATAAAAAAGAAATAAAAAAAAAAAAAAAAAAAAGAAATATATATATATATATATATTTTTATAATAATTTAGGAAATTTACGTAGATATCCTGCGAGGAAAATATCCAGCATCCGTTCAAACGTTAGTGTTTCCCCTAACCTTTGTCTTGGGGTGGAAGTGTTACGTCCTAAGACGTGTCCCTTTCCTTCTTTCTTTCTATTCTTTTTCTCTGTGCTCGATATTTTCCTCGAGCATCACGTATGGATCATGTACGCGATGACAAGTTTATTTATGAGAGGAGAAGGACGAGAGAAACGACATTCTTCAGGCCAGCGCTCCAATATCGGCTGGAGATTAGAAAGGATCATATAATCTAAACATCCTCGAACACACATCTACTCCTATCGGTTTCAAGGAACCATAAATTATCTGAAGAATAAAGTTCCCCTCCAACATGGGGAGACGCTCAGATTTCTTGGGTCCGAATATCGTCTGAACCTTGTCTTCAAAATACAACTAACGACTGTAAGTTCATCAACCAATGAGGGTCGTACACGTTAATGAAATCACCAATAGTGAAGACAGAGTGCATTTTCCGAAAACCAATTCGTTAAGAAGAGGAGATGACATGCTGGGGAGTACACGCGGACAAAGGTTATAAGAAGGAATGTCGAGAGCCGACGGGCGCATTATTTTTCCGTTCAATCTTGTATTAGTTAATAAGTCTGAAATCCAGTATTAGTTATAAGTCTGAAATCCAGCATTATCCATAAGTCTGAAATTCTAAGTTAATTAATAAGCCGTAATTCTAAGTTAATTAATAAGTTAATATTCAGTCTGTTAACAAGAAGTTATTCTGTAATCGGTTTGTCTTGAAAGGAAGATCATTAGTTAATGTGAAAGAATAAACATACTTCATTGAACCAAGTTAAGAGTGAACATTCTGGTGGAATTAGTTAAAACCAGTGCTTATTGATACTAAACCTGTCCCAGAACCGATTCAAGGATCCGGAATAGAAACCAACATCGACGGAAAGGTAAAGGTGTATCAAGACTAATTACTCCATATATCTCCCAGCATTCGTTCATAATCTATTTCTTAAGCCAAGTAACGTCAATTCCTTCCATCCAGTCATCTCCGCCGGACTCGTTACTCGTCATTGCTATCACAATTCTTTAGGTCGTTCCCTGGTAAAGGCTGAACAGCTTGACCAAAAACAGACCAACCTTTATATTACGCTACAGGACATAACAGATGCATTTATTTTATAAACCGTGTTAAATTTCTTTTTATTTGCAAACATTATGAAAAATTGAACAAAAAAAAATTGTTTATTACTCATAAGTAATATAATTAATAATTATAAATAAATAACATTTAATAAAAAATCTTTAACTTTTGATCACGTTTTGTATTATAAAAAAAATTCTTACACTAGTGATAAAATAAAAAAGTTTAAAAAAAAAAAATATTAAATAAAACAGTTTTAAAAGCAGCTATTTGTTTTAGATCTGATTTTAGCTTTATACTCAAAAGCTGTAACTTAAAACCCGCTATTATTTTTGCCGAAGTTTAAAAAGCGATCATTGTTCTAGTGCTTTGATTTTTGCATTATCCAAGAAACTGCTGTCGTCTCTAACCTTCGCTTTTCGGTATATGTTGAATAGTTATAATTAAAAATACTTCTTATTAACACAATGCTCCAGAAATCGATCACTGTTTATATGCTTTAATTTAGACTCAACGCTGAGAAGCTGCAATTAGACTTGGGGCTGACTTTAACTTATCCTTAAAAAATTTACCTAAAAACTTACTTTGATTTGTGCTAAACATCGAAAAGTGATCACTGTTGAGTTATTCGAGGTCTAATCAATAAAAAAGACAAGCAAGTAACCTTAATATTATTTATTTGATAACGACAAAAAAAGGAAACACTTTAATTCAGCTACACATCGTGTATTTCGGAGTATCTCTCTTCTAGCGTGCCGTCGTAAGTGGTCGCTCTTGACTCTCTCTGACGATATACTGTACAACCTTTATTTTCAACACTTACAAAAAATCATTGCATTAAAGTTTTGATTTTCAGTATATGCTAAAAAGCTATCAACTAAAATACTCTTTCTTAAAGTAAAATTCTAAAAAGCGATAAGTTTATGCGCTTTTATTTTGGCATAAGACTGAAAAGCAGCAATCTGCTTTAGCTCTGTTTTTAGCTTTATCCCCAAAAGCTTTATCCTAAAACTCGGTTTGATTTTAACTAAACTTTAAAAAGCGATCACTGTTTATACGTTTTGATTTAGGCTTAACGCTGAGGAATGCAATTAGCCTTAGCTTTTTTTAGCTTTAAGCTTTACTTAAAAAACCCTTTGACATGTGCTAAACATCGAGAAGCGATCACCGTTCATGCGTTTTGATTTCAGCATTACCTTAAATAAAACCGTCGTTTCTAGGTTGTGATTTTCGGTATATGTTAAAAAGCATTTATATTAAATGTATGTGGCGAGATTCCTCTAACATGGAGTCCACTCGCAATTATTTATTAATTAGCTTTGAAGGTGGCATTAAGGATTAAACGATAAATAAGACTCGTGGTTCAGCCAGACAGAAAATGAAGTTTTTTTATTGGTTCCTAAGGAGAAAAGCTCTTTCGGCACAAAAACCCTTTGATGGCATTTATTATATACAGATAAGTTCGCTGATGCGAATATAAAGCTCGTGACCTTAGAGGTCTATTATAGTAATGCGTTACAATGTTACTTAGCTTTTAGTGTAGCGTCTTTGCATGGGACAAAGCGTCTCTATGTTGTACAATGATCGCTCCTGGGTTTCCTTACGTGTGCTCTGCAGGGCATCCAGGGTTAGAGTACCATGCTCGCTTCGGAAAATGGGTCCAACAATGGGCGGGGCTTAATGGTGCAGCGCCCCTGTTGGGGATGCAGGTGATAGGGAAATTTATTGGGATATTCATGCGCGCTCTTTGAAATGTAGATTAAATCTCCTATGGTCGTTTTCGACCGTACGCACTCCTCCTGTGTGGGCGAAATTTCTTCTATTCGGAGTCTTCTCGCAATTAGATAATAATTAGCGGTGGGGGTGGATTAAGGATCAGATATCAAATAAGACACGTAGTTGAGCCAGACGGAAAACGATGTTCCTTTATTGGCTCTAAAGGGAAAAAGCCTTTTGGCATAAAAACCCCTTGAAGATATTTAAATACACAGATAAGTTCGTTGAGGTGAATATAAGGTTTGTGACTTTAGAGGTCTACAATAGAAATATGTTACAATGGTACTTAGCTTATGGTGGTGGGTCTTTGTCTAGCACAAAGGTTTTTGTAGTATTCTTATATCGCTCTCGAACCCCTTATGTCTACTCGGTAGGGGGTCTAGGATCAGAATGCCTTGCTAGCTTTGGAAAATGGGTCCTATTGGGTGTGGCTGTGTGATGCAGCGCCCTTGGTGGGGATGCGAGTGTATGGGAAAACTCATGAAGCGCCTACGCGCGTTCATGATAATGTAGGCTAATGATATAAGGTCGAAACCGACCGTACATATATTCTTAGGTGTTTCGACGCCTATGTTCTCGAAGAGATTCCAGCGCCGTGCAATAGTTTCTTCTGCGAAAAAGGGAGAACATTAGAGGGTACCGGACGCTTGATGTCGCGGCTCTTATTTCATCTACTCATGCTTTTTACTCTGGCTTCAACGTTCTTCAATCTTTCCAGGCTAATCATTAAAATTAAATCTTATATATAAAATAATGCATCTTATGTTTATCTTTTACGTTTTCGATCAATCGATTTTATTTTTGTTTAAGACTTCTTCAATAATCGACGAGAGTTGGAGGTAAGGAAGTGCATTATTTTTTTGTGTTAATTAATTTAAAATTATAAATTATATTACTTGCATAATAAATAATTCGTATTTTTTAAATAAATTAAGAATGTTAACAAATAAAAGAAATATGATTTGTTTTATAATATAAAATCACCGTATTTTCTTTTTTATTTTGCATTCAAATAACATAACAAACTTTTAAAAGGTTGCCAAAAAAACAAAAATAAATAAATCATATATTACATAAAAAATTAAAAAAAAAAAAATTTTAAACGAGCAAGGTTTGGACCTGCGACACAACGGTTACGAACCTACGCCCTTAGCGCTAGGCTAACAGCGGCTTATGTGAAATTGTGTAATTGAAGGGTATATATGCATGTTAGACTATTCACTAAAATTTCAACGGTCAATATCTCGGAAAGGGTTGGCCATCTGGCCTTACTTATAGGGTGAAGTAGATAGTACTAATCGACATCTAAGCGTATGTGAAGTTTTAATAAAGTCTGCGACTGCTGGAACAGCAGAAATGCTCAACGGCCTTCTACATATTATTAGGCGAGATCAGAAAGGAAGAAGTAAAGATTGCCTTGTCTACTCTAATCGAAAAATAAAACACAGACTAAAGTTAACACTAGATTTATCAGACCAGTCATTTTGACTGGTCGTGCAGTTTCAATTCAAAATTCATACTGCATGTAACATTTGTTTTCCGAAATGATGTTATGGCTTTTATAGCTATAAGTAGAGAATACATTTTATGAACTTAAAATATTACTTTATATATATTTGTAACAAATATATTTTTTGTTTTTGACACTTACACCGGTACCAGTCAAAATGACTGGTGCATGTTTCTATGAAGAAATTTTCTGATAAAATGACATTGGGGCAGCTATAACAATTGATGGGTACTGCAATGTTTTATCGGCACAGTAATATAATTTTGGGAGAATTACGAGACCGATGCTGTACATATAGCGGCCCATGCGTCTTTCGTTCTTTCCGTTATCGGGATTGGAAAACAATTGAAGTAGGAGGTGTTGCTGGTAGATTACCAGTTCAGAGTGTTTTCAAAGATGTACACGGGCCAACAGCACATGCTAACAGAAACATTATGAAGGGTCATCTAAGTAGTGCGTTCCTATTTCTGATTGACAACCATATTTTGAAACATGTACGAATTTGTACAGAGTTAGAAGCCTCTTAAGTTTTTGGGAAAAACTGGACAATTATGCAAGCAAAATTGAAGACGTTTCTCGCAATATTGTACGCGCGTGGGGCGTAAAAATGAATCATCATTTTTCTCCAGCACTATAGGTAGACGTGATTTTACTGATTGTTAGATTCTGCGATACATTCATTTCGACAAAAGAATTCAGAGTAGTCAACGTTAGAAAATAGACAAATTCGCCTTAGTCTCAGCAGTTTGGGACAAATTTATTGAAAACAGTCGAAATTGCTTCAAACCTAGAGCTTATATTACCGTGGATAAGCAACTCTTTTCAACGAAGGTCTGATGCAGATGTAGCCAATATATGCCAAACAAACCCTATAAATTTACCATAAAATTTTGGCTGGCGTCTGATGTACAGACGAAATATATGGTAAGTGGCTTTTCGTATTTAGGAAAAGACGAGGCTCGAAACGCATCTATCCCCCTAAGCGAATTTGTCGTAATGCAATTTCTTGAACCGCTTACCATGAAGGGTAGAGCTGTAACAACTGATAATTTTTTTACAAGTATTCCTATTGCGGTAAAATTAAGATCTAAAAATACTTTGTTGCTTAGAACAATACACGCAAACAAAATGGAACTGCCGAAAACTTGCAAACTGAAAAAAAACAGCATTGCTTGTTTCTCAAGGTTGTTGCACCAATCCAATGGATGCAAATGTACCGTTTACAAGAGCAAACTAAATAAAAAAGTACTTATACTAACAAGGGCTGGGACAAGGTATATACCCCCAGATGTTTTTGAAACTTTACACACTTGTAGATGTTGATTAGTATTATCACGTACCGGTTAGAGTATCACTGAAAAATCAACCTTTTTCGAAATATCGACCGATAAAAATTGGAAATTACCGACAAAGTCGCAATTTTCGTTGCTAAGCCGCGAAATATCAACACACAGCTCGTACGCCTTAGGCGCGGATGCACTTAGCGCTTAATTCTGGCATTCTTCTCTAGTAGCGTTCATCAGCGACTAGGTCGCAATTTTAACATAAGATGGTATAGCGATTTCGTCGCGATTAAAACATAAGATAATATGGCGACTTTGTTGCAATTATAATTTTTCGGTACAGCGACTTGGTCGCGGTTATAATACAAGATGGTATGGCGATAGTTGAATCGCAGTTATGGGGTAAGTCGCCATTAAAACTTGTTGTCATTGACGGTTCAATCGCGGCGACGGGTAGGTTGCAATTATAAATTGTAGGAGTCGTACTCTTAGGTCACCCTAATTGACTCTCCCTGAAAACGTTGATCTTCCCTTTACTTCAGAATATCGTCTTCTCGAACAAATTTCGAAACGCGTCGTTCGATTCAACTAATAAGGGGAACCTACGCTATGGCCTTCAAGATTTCGATTAAAATTTGTACCAACTTATAGATCTTAACTAGTACAATATTAGGCCAAATTTTTAACCGTAGTTTTGCGTGTTCGATTCTCGTCAGTCCCAAATTTATTTTTTTTTTCTAATTAATTTTTTTATTTTTTCAAGAACGTTATTTTTACTTTAATTTTTTTCTATATTTTTACAGTATGTTATATTTTTTTTATGAAAGATATAAGGAAAAATAATTTTATTGATGCATTTATTTTATAAAACGTTTTAAATTTTATTTTATTTGCAAACATTTCGAAAAATTAAAAAAATAGTTATTTTATACGCATGAGTAATATAATTATGAATTATAGGTAAATATCAAAGTTTTATAATGAAATTTGTAGCAGAATTTTAACCGCGTTTAACATCGCACCGATAGCGCGTCATATTAATCGATTAAGCGCGTAATTATGTCTCTAATAGCGCGTTCTACGCGAATTTATAATTTTTCGCTGTGATGCTGTAACTCTCGATGGTTCTCCGCGCCAAAACCTAAAGTAAACCTTGTAAGTAGGTAAGTTTTCCTATAAATGTGATACCTGATAGTTTATCTATCAATGATAGGAAAGAGTTCCCGTATGCGATCCACGATTCTAACAAGGAGAACATTTCAAGTGTACATCGAGTTTCCCTTTGAAACTTTGCACACTTGTAAATGTTGATTAGTACTACAATGCTATCTATATAACTCTGTCCAATGCTTAACCCTTTTCAAAATATTGTCCGACGAAATTTGAATAAATATTTCAGGACATATATATACCTCTCAATTTCATATATTGTCATAAGCCGCGGTAACCGAGCGGGTAAAAGCACAGGCTCGTAATCGTCGTGTCGTATGTTCAAGTCTTGTCGGTTTTATTCATCTTCGTTTTTTTTTATTTTTTAAACAATATGTTTAATAAAAAAAAAAAATTGTTGTAAATATGGTTCATTGTTATTATGAAACGTGTCAAATTTTTTTTATTCGTGATTATTATTATTTTTTATTCCAATTTACTTGGAACATTCACGAATAAAAAAAATTTGACACGTTTCATAATAACAATGCACCATATTTACAAAAATTTTTTTTTTTTTTATTAAACATGTTGTTAAAAGAATAAAAAAGACGAGGATGAATAAAACATATTTGACATAAATAAAAAAAAAATTAATAAAACCGACAAGACTTGAACTTACGACAAAACAATTACGAGCCTGTGCCTTTACCCGCTTTTTGTTTGTTTTTTGTTTTGAAAAAAGTTTTTATTTTTAGACAATTCTGTATACATATGTAAGTAACATAAACCTCTAAAACAACTTAAACAATATGACATATAAAAATATATAAAAATTTTTGGTAGTCATTTATCACAAATACGTCTCTCCAAAATTAAGTAATCGTCTTACGTTGACTATTAGAAGCTTCTAATGCGTATATGCTAGAATGAGATCCGAACTGTAACATCTAAGAGATAAAAATTAATGAAAAAAAAAAAAAAAAATTAAGTAAATTTTTTTATAAAAACCATTAGATCTGAAGTTATGGTATAATTAAGGGAGGGGGCATGAGAGAGGAAGGAGGGATAGGAAGGGGGTGCTAGGGTTTTATATGGTATTTACATATTTACAAATTACAGGATAAAACCCTAAGGCTTTATCCACGATGTCATGCTAGGTGCAACTTCATTTTGTGCTGGTCTAGCTCTCCTGCGCACTCGATTCCGTAATGCAACTCGCGTGTTTGCAAGTTTCTTGAATCTTGCTCTACGCCGTATTTCGTCCATATGCTTAGCGTTCCCTTGGAGCCACCAATAATCTTTCGCAAGCCTCACGCAGCAACTGCTATCCTTATCTGATAGTGCAGTTGAATATACCCAGCTTCCTTCTGGTAAGTTCTCCGCATCGGTGTAGATCGCTTTTCTCGCGCAATGCCTACGCTTATTAGTAATAATGGAGTTTACATTGATGGCACACACTTTTAGCTCTTTGAGAGAAGTCAAGGAGCCCGTCTTGTGATCATTTATATTGTGCTGGTGTGTCGTCATTAGTTAGCGTATAAGTGTGTCATAATAAACCCTATCTTGGCAGAGTTTTCCGCCAGTTTTTTATTCATCTCTTCCATATGTGTCGCGATGCTACTTAACATCTTCTTTTGAAGTTGGACGAATAATTCCTCCAAACTCGAAGATGCTGTATTTGGTGCGCTATCATCCATAGCAACCCGTGTCTTGTGCTCGCGCGGCACACCTCTCGTCCAGGAAATGCATTCTCTGTTCTGGGGAGTGGCGGGAAGTTTACTTGCCGCTTATCCATGATGTTCGCGTAAGAGGTATTTGGGTCCACTCTCCTGCTAAAGGCCCTCACTTAATCCTATTTACAGCTCTCGTTAGCTGTTTCAGTCGTCTGACGGAGGACTGCACCGTTTCCAGGTACGGGCAGCCGCCGTAGCTGGCCGGGTGTCCGTTGCTACCGCAGTTCGCGCAGCACAGCTTACTCTTGGGGTCCTCGCTAATTGTGCCATGATCTTGGCCACACTTGACACACCTAAACGGCATGCGGCAATTAATGCTTGCGTGACCCACTCTTTGACACCTTCTGCACTAAAAGACTTTCTTCCTCTTGAGCCGCTCCCAGCGTATCGGTTGGTGTAGCAAGTAACGAATCCTCGTTAGTGCGACTGCTTTACTGTCGCTCGCTAATTGTACTATAAAGAAAAAATTATTAGCATTTGTTTTGTTAAAGTGATGCTTGAACACTTTTATTACATTGATGTCACTAAGGTTTCGCGATTCGATATCCGCCTTAACCTCATCCTCCGTAAACTTAAGGCTGATCCCTTTTAACACTAGGGATTTAGTTTTTTTATCCCTAGAGGTATAAGTAAAAGAATGCACTACACTATTGTCTAATATCTTCTTCACTGTGCTGTGAGAGTCTGAGCATACAGCGTTAATATTAACTAAGCCGTTGCTATACGGCCGTATATAAAATTTATCTGGACTAAGTCCATTGTCAGATAGTAGCTTGATGGTGTCCTTTGCTTTCACATTGAACGTGTGCAATGGAGGTGGTCTTGCGCTCCTCCACACCTCTGGCGGCGATGCGCTCGCAACAGTACCGTTCCGCTGCATTTTGAAACGCGCTCCGTATGCGTTCCTACTCTCATTAGCTGGACCTTGCTCTGCATCAAGGCTGCAGTCGTTAAGCAGCCCAAAGCTGTTATTGGTCGCAATGCTTCTAGCGCCCGCCGGTTTGGCCAATCGCCGCATCTTCTTTGGACGAACGAAGCCGTCTGCATCTATTCAGGCGGAGGGGATGATGTCGTCATCCTCCGACGAAGATATCGATTCCTTCGATCGAGATCTGGGCTTCGCCATCTTCAGATTAGGCACATGTCGTTTATCGTCTTTATTAAGTACTTTAAAAAATTTCACCGAATTGACTACTTTCTTCAGTTCCTTTATATTAGCTCTTACCTCCAGAGGAGGCAATTCATTCGTCCCTCTGCGACCCTCCATCCAAAGTGGAGGAATTAACTTCGTGTACCGACCCACGTGGGCGCTATTCCAGCCCGCACCGTTAAAAAATAAAGCACCGTTCCGTGGAATGCTTCTGGCAATAAATAATCCAATCGCTAAATCTTTAATCACAATTTGGAGGTGACCACCAGAAATTAGTAAATAAAAAATATCTTAAATTCACGGCACTTTCATACGATAGATCGTAGTCGCACGGTATTTGTAACACGTCCGCTCGCTACAGAGGTTGGGACATCGTTGATGCCTTTACCCGCTCGGCTACCGAGGCTTATGACAATACATGAAATGGGGAGGTATATATACGTCCTGAAATATTTATTCCAATTTCGTCGGCCAATATCTCGAAAAGGGTTAAGCATTGGACAGAGTTATATAGATAGCATTGTAGTACTAATCAACATTTACAAGTGTGCAAAGTTTCAAAGAAAAACTCGATGTACACTTGAAATGTTCTCCTTGTAACTCATCATCATATTCTAAGAAGTCAATACGGGGTAATGCAACTAAACGCGGGGTCTCGGCTGTATTCGCACATGACGAAGTCGTACTTGTGATTCCCGCGATCAGGTTAGCGTTATTATTTACATCTACCTTTGATGTAATCGCCATATATTTATCTTGTTACTCGTCAAAATCGTTAAATTCTCCGTAATCGTTTCCCTCCGCGTCGAAGGTTTCATGCAATTCCTCATACTCGCACATCAATGTCTTTAATTTATCACTACAAGCACTTGCTTCTGCGGATATTAACTTCTCCTCCGTAATTAGTATCTCGAAACGTATAATATAACCCTTTTATTTCCAAGATGTTTTGTCAAATCCATTATGAACAATGATTATTTATTCTAACGTTAGCTATGAAAAAGAATTCAAGATCTTCGATGATCTGGACTATTATCTCGAGGTGTGAATTCTTACGCGGAGAAACGTGTTGGATTTTTGCGCGGCGTGCTGCAAGGCAGTGTATGTGGTATTCTTTCGGTGATGGAGACGGACCGACATATGATGACGTCACGTTTGTTCCTTCTCCAGGGACTAAGGGTCTGCGGTTGGCACGAGTATCGCTACCCTCACTACTCCTAGTATCGATGATGCAACAACAAGATGTTTCTCGAATCGTTCAAGCAATGTTACCGACAGCGTGCAATACATCGAAAGTTTCTCTAATCGACCGAGCAACATTACCGTGTGTTGTTACTTTTAACCACCGCTTACTTATTTTAATCAGAACCAGTCGAATCACGTTACCATACATATTTTAGATCTCAATGTTAGATCTCTTAACAGCTTTATTCTTTAAAAGCTTTAACTTTAAACGCGCTTTTATTTATGCTGAACTTTAAAAAGTGATCACCTTTCATGCGCTTTGAATTCAGCAATGACCAAAAAACGGCCGTCGTTTCGAGGCTTTGATTCTAGATATATGCAACAAAGCTTTCATCTAAAATACTATTTTTAAAACAGTACTCTAAAACGCGATTACTGTTTATGCTCTTTGATTTAAGCTTGAAGTTGCGTAGAATCATTTTGCTTTGAGTATAATTTTGACCTTATCTTTAAAAGGTTTGACCTAAAATTCGCTTCAATTTGTGCTGAACTTTAGGAAACGGTATCTGTTCAAGCGTTTTAATTTTAAGATTAAACACAAACCGGTCTCCGTTTCTAGGCTTTTTTTTCTGTATATGCTAAAAAGCTATCATCAAAAATGCTTTTTCAGAAATCAATATTTTTAAAAGATATCATCGTTTCAAAGCTAAGATTTAGGCATAATACCAAGAAAAAGCAACTAGTATTAGGTCTGAATTTTTCCTTTAAATTCATCCGCTTTAACATAAAAGTCGCTTTGATTTGTGCTAAACTTCGAGAAGCAATCACCATTAATGCGCTTTGTTTTTAGCATTACCCAATAAGCGCCGTCGTTTTTAGGCTTTTTTTTCGGTATATGATAAAAACCTTGTATTATAAATAATTCTTTTTAAAGAAATACTTTTGAAATCAAACATATTTTCAGTGCAAATATTTAAAGTAAACGCTAAATAGCTAAAAGAATCGTAAGGTCTGGTTTTAAAGGATCCTTAAAATATTTCTGAAATAATTCGCTTTGATTTGTGTTAGTCTTTAAAAAGAAATCACCGTTTAAGCGCTTTGATTTCTGAATTAACAAAAAAACAGCTGTTTTTTGAGGCTTTTTTTCGGTATATGGTGAAAACCTTAAATAAAAAATAAGCTTTCTGAAATTACCAAAAAACTGCCGTCGTTTTACCGCTATTTTTCAGTAAATACTGAAAACCTGTCATTCAAAATACATCTTTCTAAAAATTGATCTAGAAGCAAGCATATTTACAGCGCCTCGATATAAAATAACCACTGAATAGTAGCAATAATCTTTAAATTTGATTTTAGCTGTATTCTCAAAATCTATCACAAAAAATTTGCTCTGATTTGAGTTAAACTTTAGAATACGATCACCGTACCAGCGCTTTGAATTTTTAACAAACAAAAAACTGCCGAAATAATCCCTTGCGTTGATTTAAGTTGTCTTCTTAAAATCTATCACAAAAAATTCGTTCTTATTTGTGATAAATTTTGGTCAGCGATTATCGTTTAAACGCCTTGAATTTTGCATCAACTAAAACAATGCCGTCGTTTCTAGGCTTTTTATCAGTATATGCAATAAACCCTAAATTTAAAATATATCTTGTTAAAGCAATACTTTTAGAAGCAAACATATTTTCAGGTTGCCGATTTATAATAAACGCTAAATAGCAGGAATAATCTTTAAATCTGGTTTTAGCTGTATCCCCAGAAACTATCGCAAAAAGTTAACTTTAATTTGTGCCTAACTTTGGAAAGCGTTAACTGTTCAAGTACTTTGATTTCTGCACAAATAAAAAAAAAGCCGTCGTTTCTAGGTTTTTTTCGGTATTTGCTGAAAACCTTAAATCTATAATACGTCTTTTTAAAGCAATACTCCTAAAAGCGGTCACGTCTTAGTGACGACTAAGTTCGGAATTTAGACACAAATCCATAAATCCGAATTCTGCTTAGTCATTAGTCTGAACTTTTTGTAGTACACATATATTCATATCAATTATTATTTATATAATTTAATTCTGTAATATTTGTTTGCCTTCTTTTTGTATATATTCATATTGATAAATCTATCTTATAGCTACTCTCATGAACAACCATCGATATTGGCATTATGATAGCATGTGGTAAAATATCAGTTGTCGTTCAGAAGGAAACTTGCTTACAATTCTTACCTTTGGCACGCATTAAAAATAGGTAATAGAAAAACTGGTAGCGTGAGTATGAGGTACTCCTACTCTTCCAGACAAGACTAAAAAGGGATAGCGTTCGTCTCCGCGACATTTTTCCTCTCTTCTACTGTAAGCATTTTGTCTAACACTCATAAAATTAGAAACGCGAGCAATCCAATCTTCTGTAATATTCAATTAGATGTATTTTATCTTAGTTTTAATTAAATTAGTTTAGTATTAATAATTTCTAGTTGTTTCAAATTTATTTCATATTATTTATTGGTTAAGATTCGATAATTACTAAAGATAGAATTTAAGAATATACTTTTATTTTACCAATTAATTAAAGTGTTTCCAAATTCAATAGTTAACTTCTCTTCGAACCAAAATCCTGTTCTGCAATCATTCGAATTCTGGTGTGACCACTGGCATTGTAGATTTTGGGAGGAATTTGGGAAACTGATTCGCTGTCGATCTTTTACCATCTCAAGATCAAACCTACACCGAGATAAGTCTTTTCTTGTTCTAAAATTCAACTTTCTAAGCCCAGATCCCTGGTAAAGTACTGGCTTAACAAACTGACCAAAAATAGGGCATCCTGATTATCTTTATCGTGTAAAGGACGAAATATTAGAGTCTTGACCGGATCGAAAAGTCAAAAGTTGTTTAACTCTTGTGGCAATCTCTTCTGGGACGTCACAACACAAACATATTTTTTTGCGCCTTAATTTAGAATAAATGCTAAATAGCAGGAATAATTCTTAGGTCTGATTTTAGAAGTATCTTCAAAATTTATTACAGAATATTCGCTTTGGTTTGTGCTCAACCTTTGAAAGCGTTAACTGTTTAAGTACTTTGATTTCTGCATCAACTAAAATAATACTGTTGTTTAGAGGTTTTTTTTTCGGTTTATACTGAAAACCTCTCATCCAAAATACTGCTTTACTCATCCAAACACTAGAACTACCAGACCAGTCAAAATGACTGGTCGCGAACCTTTATTATTTAATTCCCACTTCACGTTACATTTTTTTTCAAAATTATATGATGACTTTTCTAGATATGAGGAATGGTTTGTAAAAATAATTTTTATTTTTTTATAACTTAAACAGAATTCTAATAAATTTTGGCATCTGCTACTTCTACCAATACCAATCATTTTGACTGGTATTTCCTAAAGTGGGCATAGATCTGAAAATATCTGTTTTTTGAAATCAACACTATTGATTAGATATTTAGATGAATGTATTATTCTTTGTTGTAATATTTTCTCTTATGTTACTGCTTATCTGGCGATAATATATAGTGATATAATCGTTGTCGTAATGTATCAAAATAATAGAATCGATGTAGTTTTACGCGATCATTCTTTATTCCATAGTCGTGGGAATAGCATCTATTTTTTAGTAATATAGCAATTTTTTGTAAGCCCTAAAAAATGGCAAAATGTATAAAAACTTCTGATTTGCTGTGAAAAATAAACAATATTTCAATGCAAGCTTCTGATATCGAGGATGAAGAAAGTGACCAAGAAGAAATTGAAATAGTTTATAGTGATAATAATGATGATTTTGATGAGTTTGATGAGTATGAAGATCATGAAGAAATTTGAGAGTTCTCGGACAGTGAATTAGAAAATATTTTGAATTTACGGAAAAGAAGACGTGCTCGTATAGTTTCAAGTTCTGAAGAGGAAAAAGAAAATATAAATAATAAAAATAAAATTGCTGCAGACGGAACCAATTGGGAAAAAATACAAAAAGGATCTACAACTGGCAGATTACCAATTTATAATATTTTCAAAGATATATCCGGCCCCACAGGAGATGCTAAAAAAAATATTATCAAAGGTGAAGTAAATAGCGCGTTTTTATTACTGATTGACAGGAATATTCTTGATTACATAATATCTTGCAAGGAATTAGAAGCTTTTAGATTTTTTGATAAAAAGTGGACTCTAAGTGAAACAAAAATTAAAGCTTTTATTGCAATTTTATATGCTCGGGGAGCATATAAAGCAAATAATTTGAATCTGTCATATTTGTGGGACAAAGATTAGGGACCGAACTTTTTTTCCAAGACCATGAGTCGAAATAATTTCAGTGAAATTTTGAAATTTATTCGCTTTGATAAAAGAAGGGAAAGAAGCTAACGCTTGAAAAATGACAAATTTGCTTTGATATCAACAGTATGGGATAGGTTCATTCAAAATAGTCAAAATTGCTACAAGCCAGGAAAAAATATCACAGTTGACGAAAAACTCTTTGCAACAAAATCCAGATGCCGATTAACGCAATATTTGCCGTCTAAACCTGATAAATTTGGAATAAAATGTTGGCTGGCATCTGATGTTACAACAAAATATATTTTAAATAGGTTTCCATATTTAGGGACAAATGAAACACGAGCAAAATCGCAATCTCTTAGTGAATATGTCGTACTAAAACTTATCGAACCATAAACTATGAAAGGAAGATGTATAACAACCGATAATTTTTTTACAAGCTTACCGCTATCATCCACATTGCTTTCAAAAAAGACCACGCTTGTTGGCATTCACTTGTTAGTATCATTAAAAATGTTGTTATTATAAATAAATTATTATATTTTTAAAAATTGGCACTATGTAGATGTATTTCCATACCCTTATATTCATTTTATATGATAATATAAAACAAAACAATAAAAAAATTCTTCTGTTTTTACGATTATAAATGACCAGTCATTTTGACTGGTCTTGGTAGAAGTAGCATTGTTTTTTTTCCGGTAGTTCTAGTGTCAAAGAAATACTCTTAGAAGCGACAATATTTTACCCGTCTCGATTTAGAATTACTGCTGAATACCAAGAATAATCCTTTGGTCTGATTTTAGTTATATCCTTGAAAACTATCAGAAAAATCTTGTGCTGCTTGACTCTCCCTCTTGGTTAAGTTTTTGATTAGGTTCAAATAATATTTCTATATTAACTTAAAATATCGCTGAGGTCTGTCGATACGTTACCTGTGTGAGGGTCGCATTCCTAGGTTTATCTTACAGAGTTATTTGAGGAAGATTTTCTTTGTTCGATATCTTCCTACGGTATTTTTTTTATCTATCCTTTTCGGTTTATTACTATGAGTCGGCTAACACTACGCAATTGAGCCGGCAGACGGTGATCAGCCTGTAGTCTTTTTAGTTGCGGCAGTTTTAGGTCTATCTAGATTTACATTTACCATTCCTTGGTCTATTTAAGTTTAAATCAGACATTCCTTGATCTATTTAATCTAAAAGTAATGTTTGTGGGGTGAATTTGTAGGGTTAATTAGTAGGTGTGCTGTGACGCGCCGAAAGAGGATCGATATTTCCCATCGCATCGATATTTATCTATTCTTGTGTGTCTTTTTCATTTACCAAATTTAATAATATTACGAGTGATGGTTTCGACATTGGTTTATTCCTTCTACTTGAAAGTACATTTAATTGTTACTTTGAATTTTGCATAAACTACTGAAATTTGGCTGATCTGACATTTATGTACACTATCAGGTTTTGTCTCATTAGTCCTGCATATTAACTACTAAGCATTGTTTTATATATCTTTTATATAATCCACTGGAACTATATTATGTGCTAAACCTTAAAAAGCGATCGCCGTTAAAGCGCTTTGATTTCTGAATCATCCAAAAAACTGCTGTCGTTTTGAGGCTTTTTTTTAGTGTAAGCTGAAAACTTTTAATGTAAAATACTTCTTACTAAATAAATACTACTAGAAGCAAACATATTTTCAGCGCCTCGATTCAGAATAAACGCTAAATAACAGGAATAATCCTTATGTCTGCTTTTAGCTGTATCCTTAAAAACTATCAAAAAAATTCGCTCTGATTTGTGCTTAATTTTTAAGAGCGATTAACGTTCAAGCACTCAGATTACTTTAACAACTCAAAAGCTGCCGTCGTTTTTAGGCTTTTTTTATGTGTATGCTGAAAAGGTTTTATTTAAAATACCTCTTTATAAAAAAATACTCCTAAAAGCGAGCATATTTTAGCGCTTCGATTTAGAATAAACGCTGAATAGCAGAAATAATCCTTTGGTCCGATTTTGGCTGTATCCACAAAATCTATCACAAAAAAATCGTTTTGATTTGTGATAAGCATCTAAAGGCGATCACTGTTCAAGCGTTTTGATTTTTGCATCAATCAAAAAACGGACATCCTTTATAGACTTGATTTTCAATATATGCTAAAAAGCTTTTATGCAAAATATATCTTTCAAAAACAATCTTTTTAACGTCGATCATTGTTTTAACGTCTTAATTTAGGCTAAACGCAGCCTAGCAGCAATAATGTTCAGGTCTGATTAAACTTGTATTTTTAAAATCTATTAAAAAAAAATTAATTCTGATTTGTGCTAAGCTGTAGAAAGCGATCACCGTTTCTGCGCTTTAAATTTTGAATCAATCAAAAAACAGCTGTTGTTTCGAGCCTTTTTTTCGGTAAAGTGATAATCCTTAGGTCTAAATTTAGCTTTATCTTCAAAATTTATTTAAACAAATTCGCTCTGATATTTGAAAAAACTTTGGAAAGCGATCATCGTTCAACTGCTTTGATTATTATATTAACCTAAAAGCGGCATTTGTTATTTACTTTATTTTTAGCATATGCTGAAGAGCTTTAGTCCAAAATAATTTCTCCTAAAGAAATATTGTTAAAGGCGATCATTGTTTTAGCGCTTCGATTTAGGCCAATCGCAAAGAAGCAGTAATAATCCTTAAGTCTGTTTTTAGCTGTATCCTCAAAATCCATCACTAAAAACTTGCTTTAATTTGTTCTAAGCTTCGTAAAGTGATCATTGTATAAACGATTCAAATGTAAAATTAACAAGAAAACAACCGTCGTTTCGAAACTATTTATAGTATATGGTTAAAACTTTAAACCTAAAAAACTTTTCTTTAAAATAATTGTCCTAAAAGCGATCAATGTTTCAGCGCCTTGATTTAAACCCTGACGCAACTCTGACGCAGACACCCAGTCATTTATACTCGAATTTGAATACTTGTCTTCATAAAAAAGTTTTTCGTTAAAACGGAAATTTCTGCTTACATAGAATTTACCTTCTTCAGGTCTAAACAGGATAAAACCTGAAGGAATGTAACATACAAGAATCGCTCGTTTATCTGAACTACTAAATTTTGGTTCTACATTTCTTCGAACTTTCATGTAGGCCGGACATCCAAAGCGTTTTAATTGATTGATGTCTAGTCTTTTCCTTGGTGCAAATTTTTAAGTAGGTATCTTTATATAGATTGATTTATGTGAAGTTCTATTGTAAACATATGTAGCTCCTCCAAGAGCTGGATTCCACGTGTTTCCTGGTAGTTTGGAGTCATACATATTTGCTCGAACCCCTTTCTGAATGGTTTGATTAAGCCGTTCGGCCACTCCATTATGTTGTGGAATATCTGAGCTCGAGAATCGAAATTCAGCTCTAATTCTGTTTAAGACTTTAATTGTATAACCTCCAGTAAACTCCGTGCCCCGGTCAGATTGCAGATAGCAAACCTTAGCATCAAAACCTAAAAGATTTGGTCCACATTTGATGGATGCCTCTAGACATTCTCCAGTTTCACTCTTGGACTTCATGGGTTAAGCCATAGCCAGTCTAGAGTAACCGTCAATAAAAACTGAGATAAAACGATATTCCTTTAGATGTGACTGTTGGCTCATCGATTTCATGGTGTCAGAATGTATAATTTCCAGTGGTTTCACTGCTCGTTGTTTCGTTTTGCTGAAAGGTAATTTGTTAAGCTTAGCTACCATGCAAATTTCGCAATCTTTAACTGACTTTTCGAACTTTACGCTTTGTAAACTTTTGTTTTCTGGAAACATCCTTTGCATTGACTTCAAATAATCTAAGGATGCATGTCCAAGTCGTATATGCTACAGTAATCCCTTGTTATTGGTTAAAAATCTCTTATTTTCTTTATTGAATGGCGTCTACATTACTGAGTTTTCGATCCCAGATTGATAATTCAAAATTGAAATTTTGAATCGGTAGATTTACTGTCTTATGCGTTGTTTCCAGACCCTCTGAATTAATTTTCTTATTATTAGATTTATCCACAACAGTTGCCTTCGATATAGGTCTTGTTCCTGTTTCTCTTAATTCATTCAGAGATATGTCATCAGTCGAATTTGTATCTTTATCTAATTTTGATTGATCTGTAAGTAAGGTTCTACTACGAGTCATGTATCTAGGTTCATTCTCGGAATTTTCTGTCGTAAGGTAAGCTACTACTCTCGTCATACTTCTCTTGTTAATCAGCTGGCACTGATCATTAATTTTAACTATTTCTAATTCGATTATCCAGAAAGGCTTACGATAAATTCCCTTGATGAATGACTCGTGCGATATAAAATCAAAAATGAAAAGTTGATTGTCTAGGTAAATACTTAGATCTATGTCAGCAAATTTTCTCAATGACAAGAGATTTTCCGACAAATCCCTGGCACTCATAACGTTCTCCAAGCTTATTATCCGATCGTTATTCAATTTAACGTCTACCGTTGCAGCTCCCTCTGAACTAAGGTCAGCATGTACGTCCTTGTTAGCACATTTTATAGAATTTACTCAAGTTTGATCAAACGTTTTGAATATAAGCTTCGAGTTAGTTAGATGTTCAATAGCGCCTGAATCCGTTAAAAATTTTGTCAGAGAATCATTATTTTTACCGTCACTCTTATCTGTTGGCAAATTTATAACAGACGTTGTACTGTAGTTTGTGGCAATCATCTTTGTGCCTTCGACATTACCTTTACGAGATGTATTGCACTTATTATTCTCTTTTTGTTCGTTCTCCTTGTCATCTACTGTTTTTACCCGTTTCACACGTTTGATACGGTCCGCGTCTATGTACTTGCGCTTTCTTTTAGGTCCGGCCTTATTGCTTGCCCGAGGAGGTCCATGTTTATTATGTTATTTCGAGTTGAAGTGTTTCGATAACGACTTCTGTTGAGTAAAGTAATGGTATTCACCGCTGTGATAGCCTCAGTCACCGTAGCTGTAGTTGCGCTTCCTTGAATCTTGCCTCTTAACATGTAATGCTGTAGGCCCCACGTTTATCGCCGAGTTCTCATTAGCCGCATGTTGTATAATAAAGGCCTTTAGCAGATCGTATGCTAATCTTTTACCCGTTTTAGGCAAAAATTCGACAGCTCGCGATTGGGGTGCCACCCGAATAATTGCTTTGTGAAAGGCATCCCTCTTCTCATCTTTCGAGAGTGGTGCAACATCCGGTATGGCATCATGATTCCATACTAGCTCTTCAAAACGGTCCCAAAACTGCGCTGCCGTTTCTCTATGTGGAGCGTACCGTTTACCGTAGAGTTGATGCCTTATCGTCATAGGAGTTAAGTTTGTCTCGTATCGTTTTATATCCTGAATCTTGTTCAGGATCTCCACAGGATCTTTGACCTTATTTATTCTGGAATAATAGCTTTGGTCTAATCTATTAATTAAGATATCCCTTACGTAAAACTTGTGTTTCTGCTTCGTTGCCTCGCCTATTGCATAGCTGGGCTTTTCCTTGGGATCGATAACATATAGCAGATCCAAGCTTCTTAGTTCTGATTTCAGAAAATCCATAAAATGCTTGAATTTCGTCTGACTCGTCAACCTGTATTCTCGCCTAGCTAACTCTTTGCCTACTATTTCCAGACGTATTCTCTTGCTTAAGTCGTTTACTACGTTGGAACCTGAAATACCTAACGTGGTGTTATTATTCGAGCTGGCTCACCCTGACCGCTTGACCACTTCTTCTATCAGTTTAATCAGTTTGGGTCGACTGATTCTTGTTATTTGCTCTTCCCTGCTAGTGCCAGTTTCTACATGCGTCGGAGGCGTATTAGGTGTTTCTTCCCGCCTTTCGTCACTCTGAGAATCTCGGCTACTCGACACGAGTGAAGAGAGTTTGCCGAACTTGTCGACCATAGTAGTCATTCCTTTTAGAAATATAAGCTGCATATCCCTATTTACAAGTCATGTCGTTCACTGCCTTATTGACTTTCTCTAGGGCCTCCACCTTCTTAGTCCGAAAAGGCGTTGGACTAGATCAGTATGACCTGTTACTGTTGGCATCGGAATAGTTCCGCTCATTATCATCATCTCCTTCCGACAAGATATCCGGATTGTTCATCTCGCTAGGTATTATTAGTCTGGACTCATTTCGCTCCTTGCCGTCAATGGCCCTTAAGACCACTTCATTTTTTCTTTCTCCTAGGCTGTCCAATCCTGTTAATGGAAACTCTGTTAGAAAGAAAAAACTTTAAAATGATCAAGGACGATTGTTGAATATTCCCTTAACCGAACACAAGTCAAGTGAATAAAAGCGAACGGGTATCGTGGCGTCTGAACACAAGATTACCACGACGATCCGTCCATCCTCTTACTGCATCAGATTTTCATACCATTGCATGTTTTCACAATTTCAGAGCGCATGGCAGATAAAATCGCGTAAACAATGCAAAAGGCGAAGAAAAACTGACTATTTAAAGAGTCACTTGTTACTTTAACAAAAGAGATAATCTTTATACCAATTGGACACTTCATGCCGGATTCAACCCTAAATATAATCTTATTCTCTACATAGGTAACAATTACTTTCTCATTCGGATGAACTTTTCCGAATTTAAAACTCTCCTGGTGCATCTTAAAAAATGCCAGCAGTGTCAGACAGTCTGTGTGGACATATATGTAACTGGTTAGTCAAGAAAGTATCTATACACATTCTCCCAGCTATCACCGAAGAATCTCTCTAGTGCAGAAATTCTATTTTCCATGTAATTTTTCTCATTATCTGCAAGCTCTTTATTTGTCTGGTATTCATAAACACTTAAGAGAGATTACAGTCTGGTTCTTTAACATACTTTTAAACAAGGAGACCTTTACTTGAGCGTTCAGGAGATCACACACAATCGTGTGTCCACAGCTAGAGGGAGAACCACGCTCCAACATACCTACACCGGCGCCAGTGTGTGTATGCATTGGGCAACACACAACACACCAGTATGTACCGTATACTGTTATTGGCTCAAATTACAAATGATAGCCAGTCACTCATTTTACAGCCACATGTATGTGTGTGCGTACATGTACTTTCTCGTTGACGCTCGTGCCGTTTCAGGTACCTTCGGGATCGTACCTTCGGTTAGCCGATACACTCTTTGTATCCGGTCTGAAGTTATCTTGCCGTATTCCCGAAGTCAGCCAAACTCTCAACTGTTTATCTAATCTTAAGTTTTGTATGGTCTTTCTGGCGACCTTTTTATAACGATCATTGTAGCAGACTATTCGGCGGTTATTTTGAAAATTTCCCTTTCTTGCGTTTGCGACTTGCACACTTATCGCCTTATGACGCTTTCTCCTTCTACGAGGTTTATTAGACAGTATTACCAAATTTTGCAAATGCTCCTGCGGCAAACCGCTTATTACTAGGCACATAGACTTTTATTTTTTACTATTTCTGTAAAAAAGGGTTTGAGTTAAGGTACTCACCGCTCTTCTGTAAAGCAGGCAAATCTTTCAGCGCAACATTAGCCATTTTTTCTTGCACCAGAAATTTTTCTTTTCACACACTTTGTTAAGCCGTTCAAGTGCGAAATTGTTTCGAGCGTATAGTTTATTACGTGACGCAGTGGAAGAGTGCTGGACGCATAACCTTTTGGATTTTTATTACGGTCGAAAGATTAAATAAACTTGTTTAGTTAGTAAAACAATACTTTTAATTATAAAAGACTATTACTTAAAAGTACAATTAATAACTCTCTTTGGAATAACAGATTTTTGGTTCTCAGTCGTATATATTCGTTAACTACTTGTATTGTTCTTTTCAATATCCTTCACTTGAATAATGCGCGTTAGTCCTTTTCCTATACAACAAGGGATAGACAAAAGTGTCCTATTGCTCATGCACTAGGGCTTCAACTCATGTCTTTGGACAAGTGGTGGGAGAGGGACCACGTAAGGCCGCACACAAAGGCGCCACTGTTCCAACAGTATTGCCCGTATGTGAATTGTTCTTCGAAAGAAAACGATTGAAATTTAACAAAATGGCGGAGTTTTTAAAACAAGTTTCAAATTTCGCACGAAGATTTGATGATTTTCGGTCCACTAAAATTACATTTTTTATTTGATCGAAAAACTGGAGGGTCATTGTACAAAGAAATATATACAAAATAAGCAGAAAAGAAATCAAAGTGTTACGTCACAACTGACGAGTGATGGAAGGTATTAAGGTCTATTGCTAAAATATATTACAATGCGTTACTTAGCTTTCTTGTGGTGTCTTTGATCGAAAAAGAGTCTTATGTGGTAGAATATTAATCGCTTTCGTAATCAATATGTCGCTTTCGAGTTCTTTTTCGTCTGCTCAAGTGGGCGTCTAGGATCAGAATAACCGATCGCCACGGAAAATGGTCCCGGCTGAGGGGGGGGAGGGCTTGGATACGCAGCGCTCAGGTGAGAGTTTGGGTGTTTTGGAAAATTCTCGTTACGCTTACGCGTACTCTTAAAAGCGTAGATTAAATCTTATAAGATCATTTTCGACAGTACGTTATCACTTACTTTCAAGAAATTAATTAAATCAAATATAACCCGATGACGTAAAAGACGCTATAAGGCACATTGACGAACTATGCATTGGTAGAGGAGACACGACCCCCTTCGTCAGACGATATGATTGACACAGAAGAGGATATAAAAACAATCAATCAATTATTAAATCTACTAATAGCCGCGTTCGGGGAAAAAAGACGAACGCCAAACTAATGAGGAAACTAGTGGAAACTAGTCAATAATCGACTGAATCGGCCCATTTATATAGCATACGCATGAAGAAAATAGAATTAGACATAATCCAAAATTACAGAACCTGTAATCGGGGGGAAGTTCCCGATTGACTCCTAAGAGCAATAGAAGAAGACGTGCGCGGACAGTTCTTACGTGGACTTCGCAAAGATATAGAAATTTGGATACAGCGCAATTTGGCATTAAAACAAACCATAGAATTAGCTATCAAATTAGAAAGATCTCTAGAGCTATCACCGAGGATGAAACGCAATCAATTCGAGTCAGTATTAGACGTAAATTGTCAATTATGTCATCAATCCGGTCATACCGCAGGCAAATGTCCTATCCTAGACCTATTAATCATTACTAGAATCCTAATCTCAACAAAGAAATATTAATTTGTCATTTATGCAAAAACCGAGGTCACGATGCTTCCAGATATAGAAACAAATACAATCCAGAATTACAATGAGTGAATGTTGTGGCAGATACTCCTGTCGTTTGCCAAATGTGCAATAAGCCGGGACATATTGCAAGAGATTGTTTTCAATGTCGAACTAGGCGCGACTACCTACCTCAAAATACCAGCGCTTACTGTAAGTAACAGGGCCACATATTAAGAGATTGTCAGTTGCGTATCCAAAATAACTTGCGTAGAGAATAAAGAAACTACAGCAATCCTTTATTAACCGGTGCAACGATAGACTGAGGTAATTCCAAGCCTTGTTACAATTATCAGAAACGAGAAAGTTACTGCTAGCAGGTGAAACCAGTAAGAAGTAAACTAAGAACCCGAAGCAGATTTCCAACGATCCAAATTGGTATTGTAGAATTTAATTCACCCGTGACTCTTATGCTCGATTTCGGAACAGAACCAAATCTAATTAAAGAAGACTCCGTGCTTAATAATCTACATGTAGACAGAACAAAGATTTTAAAATTAAGTGGTATAAATAATACTCCTGTACATACATTTGGAAGAGTTGAACCAACTAGTCTAAATTCGGTAATTTGCTTTCATATTGCAAGTAGAGATTTTTCAATTCAGCAAATCCTACCTAGTTCTGACCTAGTTCTGAACATTACTACCTCCGCAAACAATCTTCTGTCACCTTTTCCGAGAGAAGACCGCTATGGGACCTCGGAACGAGGGTGAAATATAAAATCACTTTAGACTACATTATCCAAAAGAGCAATAATAGAAAACCTCATCGACGCGAATCATGATAGATTTAACATTCCTGGCGAACCCCTATCAACAACAACTGTACTTCAACACCAAATTCCAACGAGGGACGATCTTCCTGTTAATTCCAAGCAATATAGGTACTTTCAAATCTATAAAACCGAGATAGAAAGGCATGTCAAGGAATTGTTAGGCGCAGGTATAGTAAAACCCTCGCAATCACCGTATAACTCACCTGTTTGGGTAGTTCCTAAGAAACCCGACTCTCTGGGTAACAAAAAATAGCGAATAGTGCTTGATTACCGCATGTTAAACGACAAGACAATAGGTAATTATTACCCATTACCTAATATAACCGATATATTAGACCAACTAGGAGGCGCACGATACTTCTCTACCTTTGATTTAAAATCCGGGTTTTACCAAATCAGAATGAGCCCCAGAGACAGTCAGAAAACCGCTTTTACCGCACCGTTTGGACATTACGAATTCGACCGAATGTCGTTTAGATTGAAGAACACTCCCGCCACCTTCCAATGATTAATGGACTTACAATTAGTCCTATTACGATTACAAGGGAAGAAATTATTCGTATACATGGACGATGTCGTAATTTATGCATCTATTTTTTCGGAACACCAAAGGAAATTCGAAATATTTTTGGATCGACTGCGTGAGACTAATATGTAATTACAGCTGGATAAGTGCAAATTTCTGAAGGAAGGAGTAAAATCGGACCCAAAGAAACTAGAGACAGTCCGCGAATTCCCTATTCCTAAGACTCCAAAGAATATCGAGCAATTTCTCGGACTAGCTAGCTTTTAAAGGCGGTTTATCCCAAGATTTTCGCATTTAGCTAAACTATTAACCAAACTTCTGATGAATGACGAATCGTTCATCTGAACCAACGAACAATAAATCTTCTTTGATACACTCAAGGATAACTTATGTAAGGAACTCATTTTATAACACCTTATTTTCGAAATGTCTTTTATATTAACAACTGACGCATCTAGGCAGGCTATAGAAAGAATACCTTCCCAAGGAAAATTAGACCACGACCTTCCCATTGATTACGTGTCCCATTGCTTGACGAGGAACAGAAATATGATACATACGAAAAGGAAGTCCTTGTTATAATATACTGTGTAAAACACTTTAGACTCTATTTGTTCTGGAGAAAATTCACCCTGGTAACGGACCACAAACCACTAACGTGATTCAAAACCGTTCAGGACGCAAATATACAAATTCTACGTTCGCGACTAAAATTATCCGAGTATGAATATGAAGCTGTATATAAGGCAGGAAAAACCAATGCCAACATAGATGCTTTATCGAGAAATCCCGTCGATCTTCCCCAAGCAAAGTGCCGCATTATCAACGTTAAACAAAATTTAGTTAATAACCCAGATAAAATACTCGGGTTACTAAACGAATCCGACGGCGATACTGAGGATAAGACTTACGACCATTATCAACGAGATACACCAAACTTAAGTGAATTTAAGAACGACGATCAACTTATAAAGGAAGATGAAGTAGAACCCATAACTCCAAGAGGATCGATCAAAAAATTATCGGCCAAGGAGGAATCTATTGAACCAAATCATGTAGGGGTCGACACAAATAATCTGGAAGAATCGTGCGCATGGCGACCACCGGAATCAGGTAAAAGAAAAAATCCACAAAAGTTGAAGATCTTCTCGGATGAGGAAAATTCGGAAGGCGAATTAGACTCCGAGCCAGGATCAGAGTCCAAAAAGGAAGGAGACAATTCGAATATGGAACCGACCGTTATAGCTTACGAAACAATAAGGTCTAGCATTATAAAATCCAGGGATATTTTTTAGATAAAAAAAGACAGCCTAGTTTATTTCATAGATACAGACTGGGCGCCGCTAGATGATAGGGCTAAACGCCTATTCAATAAAAACCTGCTACTACAGTTTAAAGACCTGCAGTTAGGAGTGGTTAAGCCAATAAAGAATTCACAGACACCACTTAGCGTTACCTTTTAGAGAGAGTAATACCGACGGACCCACACATCCTAAAAAATATCCAGAACATTCTTCCCGAGTTACGGAAAATAGCCGAAGAGTTAACGATAGGAAGTATTAGTATGTCCGCCAGCGAGAGTATCTGTGATGTACCTTGGAAGGACGTATATCTCTTGATACTTCGGGCATTCCCCAAATAGACTACTAAAGTAATAATTTGCAATAATCCAATTACATACCCTCTGGTTGACATGAGGTTGTCAATCATATAGGAAATGCATAACATTCCGATTAAGGGACATAAATGGGGTTACTAAAACCCACAATAGGATGAGACAGAGATATTTCTAGGAAAATATGAAGACTGATGTGCAAGAATACATCCAACGGTGCCTACAGTTCCAGTTGAAAATATTAGTCCGTGTAAAAACCAAACAGCCTATGTTGATTACACTAGGACCAACTTACTAAATACTGCGTAACCGCTTCTTTAGCCGATCAAACCGCAACGACAATAGCTGACGCTTTCGTTAGGAAATTTATTTGCGTGTTTAGTGCTTCTAAAGCAGTACTCACCGATTATGGCAGGAATTCCACTAGCGATTTGATGCACAAGATCGCGAAGCAATTGCATATAAAAAAAATTCGAACTACTGCATTTCACCCGCAATCAAACGGATTATTGGAACGTTCGAACCATGCCCTGGTAGAATATCTTAAACAATTTATCTCAGGACAAGCAGAATGGGATAAATGGATTGAATTAGCCACATATAATTATAATAATTGTGTTCACGAAAGAACCAGACGCACCCTGTACGAGCTCGTATTAGGAAAAATAGTGCGACTGCCTAGCCCCTAACCCCTGACAGAAATCGTAGAAACCAGAAACATATTCCGACTATCTGATAAAGTTAATTACAGTACTCCACGAATTGCAAACCAACAGAAGAGAGGGATTGATCGAATCTAATTGTAAGGAAAAATCCAAGTAACGATACGACAGAAGGCTTTATCCTAAGCCATTTAAACAAGGCGATTACGTATTCCTGTTAAAGAGCCAGAAACCTGGTAAATTCGGTTATTTATACTCTGGACCACACGAAGTACTCAACGTACTACCGAACGGAAACGTAAAATCAAAGATCAAAAAGGACTCCAAAATAGTCCATCCCAATCGATTAAAGAAGTCACACATAAAGGTTAATACCAGCAATTATAGTGAACTCGTTAACTTATCTCAGCGGAAAAAACCCGATGTAATATCTAATGAAATTCAGAGTAAGAAGCAAATTATTATTCGAGGATAGAGAAGAGCAGGAATTAATAAATCGTATATTTTTATAGATTGCTAAAATCTACAAAAAAAAATATAAATTTATTAATGTAATTATTTTGTTTACAAGTCGATACTAAAAATTTACAAACGATAACGTTTCGAAATTATAGAAAAAACTATCTGTTACGTTTCAACAGACAAATAAATTTAAGTAATGTTGCTAAGATGTTTGTGGCCACTCGGCGTTCACCGAGTTTAGCTAGGACCAGGCAGGCTCGTTTATCCAAATATTAGGCAATAATAATTAGGGCAAATTAGGCAATAATAATTATGGAAAATTAGGCAAGTTTTACGCGTGTGAGAGGTGCAGCAGGAAAAGCCTCTCAAAAATGATTGGGAAGCAATAGCGCCGGAAGTTCTGGATATAAGTTCATTTATATAAACTTTAAGTATTTACAATACAGACGATAGTATCAATCAATCCGTATATGGTTTTAATAACAATCAGTTAAGAATACAAACAAAACAAATACACGAAAGTAAACTTCCAATTAATCATAAATCGTTAATATAAATCCGTAAATAAGATTTTAAGACAAGTCAGAATAATTCTCTAAGCAAGTAAGTAAAAGAAAACCCTACTCCCCAAAACTAATAAGAAATGATAATCTACTACTTAAACTATAATTCCACAATTCCAAAAATTTACAACAACCCCAGTTTGCTTCTAGCTTCCAGTTTATATATGTTTCCATCTCATTCTAGGAGGGGATGTCATAGGTCCCATTCTGTGACGTCAGTCAGTCTAAACCTCCCCTGGTCGACACTATTGGCTAGGCGTTACGCCTACATTTCTAATACATATCTCGTACCGCTCGACTCTTCCTTCGATTTGGTTTATGATCGGGTTCAGAGAATATTTCTGTATTTACTTATTATATCGCCGAAGTCTATCGGTGCGCTACCTGAGTAAGGGTCGCATTCCTAGGTCTATCTTGCAGGGTTGTTTAAAGAAGATATTTCTATGTCTGATGTTTTCTTACGATATTTCCTTTATCTACCCTTTTCGGTTTGTTGCTATGAGTCAACTAGTACTTTGTGATCGAGCCGAAAGACGCAGTCGGTGATCGGCACATGGGTTTTTAGTTGCGGCGATTTTTGATTTATTTGAGTTTATAACTAACATTCCTTGATCTATTTAGTTTAAGAGTAATGGTTGTAGGGTAAATTCGTACAGCTAATTAGTAGAGTAAATTTGTAGGGGAAGGCCAAAGGAGGATCGATGGTTTCTATCGTATCGATAATTATCTATTTTTGTATGCCTTTTCCATTTAATGAATTTAATAATATTATGAGTGATGGTTTCGACATTAGTTTATTCGTTTTATTTGGAAGTACATTTAATTGAATTTTTCATAAACTACTGAAATTTAGCTGATCTGACCTTTATATAAACTATCAAGTTTTGTCTCATTGGTCCTATATATTAACTACTAAGCATTGTTTTATATATCTTCTTCTTCTTATTCTTAATTTAGGACACTGTCCTGTATTTCTCCAACTTTTATTCTTTTTATTTTTACAACTCCTGCGATGAGGAGATCCAAGCTTTCATACCATAGTTTAAATGGTCTTCCCGGTAGCCTGCTCAAGAGGAGTTTTGGCAATCCGAGGCATTTTCGTTGGGTCTGTGAGCATTTTCTTGGTTTTACCCCCGGTAGGTTGCTAGCCTCTCCGAGGAAGTTAGCGGGTCACCCTTCCTAGGTATTATATTTCTACCTAGGCTGCTTGACTTGAATGATTTGATAATCACTCTCGCTAGTGTCGTGATAACACCGCTAACGATCTGTTTTATATATCTTTCGTATAATCAACTGGAAACCGTATCACTCGTAGTTTAGTTGAATTACTGCGAAAAAATAGTATAGGAAAACGTGGCAGGACGTCACATATCTTTTGTCGATAAATATAACTTTTTCTTTGATATTACTGATTTCGAATGGGACAACCTTTTTGAAATTTACACTAGAGGACTTCGAGTATTTTTAATGAAAGACATAATGGTAGTCGTATGATAATGTGATAGGATGGGTTCTGATTGGAATAAGTAAACGTTGGTAAAGATCAACAACACACAGTTTCGCGGTGTAACAAACAAATAGCTTGCCTATGCATAAAAACCCCTTCGAAATAAGGGAGAAAGCCAGGGAAAACTGCGATAAACTAATGATCTACTTTCTTCAATTATACTACAAACAAGAAATTAATAGAAAGCCTACAGGCTTGAACATATAAAAACGAACTGTTTCGGATCTTTATTAACGCTTCTACAAAAATATTCTACGTACTTGAATGGCCATTCAATAATTATATATAAAGAGCTCTCTTACCATACCATACAAATCGCAACGCAAGGATCACACCACAAAAGGCAGGCCTTTATAGGTGATCGACAAACACGTGCTTCCACAACGATGGTGGCGAAACTTGCTTCCGTCCTTATCTCGTTCACTACTCGCTCAAGGTAACAGTCCAAGCTCTTATTGCTTACTCTTCGCTGGTTGAGAATAAATAATGTCTCTCTTGCAGCTGCATAGCAGACCCATAGCTCGCAGGGGCGCGGGATATAGGAAGAGTGGAGAGGGTTTCTACGTCGATATGCCATAGTAGGTCCTTCATTATCTTATATTTAAAGTGTGCCCCTAAAAGCTGCAAAGCCGCGAACATTCTGTCCGCTTTCGTCCATCAAATGGACGATCTTACAATCGACATACACACCTACGTGCGTAAACGCGCTACGTGACGCCGTAAAGTACTGGTCGTGATCCTAACCGTAACTACCCTTACTAGGCCGTCCGATCTATGACTCACTTCTATTACTCGACCTAAAGGCCACTCCGGTTCCCATCAGCAACGAATTATTATCCTGCAATATCTTAACCTCTACGCTAAAAGCATGTGCTTGTACTATAAGAGTGACCGGCCTCCTGGCTTTAGTTAACTCTGAGACTGTCAAGAATTCCGGTAGTAGACTAAATCCCTTCTTTCTTCTCTTACTACTTTTGCAACAATTTCAAGCAATAAGTTACGACCCAGACTATCCGCGTCAAGAAGGAAGACCTCCTCAACAACTCATGTTCACTATGTGGTAGTACAACATGGTTGTTTGACACCGTCGGGGAAGCTACCGGCTATTGCTCCGCTGCGCTCTGGAGCAACTCGGGCCCGTACCACAGTAGTTGGCAACCACCCAACTCGCTTAGACAACATCTGCGTGTGCTAACATCAGCGGGGTTATCCGTAGTCGATACATATTTCAAACAAATCACAGGCAGTTCGCACTGCAGGAAGGGTACTCAGTTGGCAACAAAGGTCCCTAGTGGCACGCATGCTTCCGCAATCACATCAGAACAAACTAGCTATCGCAGTAGACAAACATTAGAGTCTCCTTCAAAATGTCCAGGTCTCGCAGGTGTCGAAATAACCTCACAAGCAACTCTGCCCCGCAGAGTTCTAACTTGGAAATGCTTACCGTCCTCTGGGGAAGTCTTGCTTTTTGCGGCTAAAATCGACGTTTGTTCATGACCGTATCCGTCATCTATCTGGAGGTAAATCGTAACCGCGTAAGTTCGTTGTGACGCATCGGAAAATCCATTGAGTTGGGCACGGCGGAGGGGGATGGCTCTGAGCCATCGGTTAATGAGTAATTTCGGAGAGTCGCAAAGCAACTCGCAATAGCTAAGCTATCTCTCGCGTAAATCCGAGAGATAGGGCATGAGTCGCCTTAATCGTAACCGGATATCTAACTATCTTGCATGATACGTCTAGCGGTCGCTGTGACCGGTACTAACCACCGTAATGGGTCGCACAAGCGCGCTATACTAAATAGAACCAAACGTTTTGTCCTTGCCTCCGACAATTTCTGTGGATCTCGCACCGTGAATCCAAACTCATCTCTATCCGGATTCCAGAAAATACCGAGAGCTTTCACTAGCTCTTCATCCCGAATCGGCTTGACATCTTTCTTAGCGTGAACTGAGCTACGCGGTGGTAGTTGCTCATGGTGATTTATTATCTAATTCAATTCCGGCCGTTTGAAGTATGTCAATAAGTTCCTGACGCGTTCCAATCGCCGAGGTAAGTTCATTTGATCCTGAACAGATATTGTCAACATACGTGTGCGTGGTTAAGCAAAGAGCTCCTAATGGGAAGCGCGAGCTTTCGTCTTCCGCAATTTGTTGCAAAGTCCGAATCGCCAAATAGACCGCACCCGCGGTGCCATAAGTTACTGTCGTAAGTCGGTAGTTGATCGGCGGTATCGAACAACTAGGGGACCATACAGTTCTCTGAAAGTCTTGTCGTTCCTGTACGACGTGAATCTAACAAAACATCTTAACAATATTCGCAGAGACATGTACTGACATCTCCGCCAATTGACCAGAATCAGAGATAAATTTCGCTAAAGGGCTGGACCCTTCATAAAAAAATTATTGGGGCATTTTCCTTTTCTCGTTTTCTGCGACGCATCGAAAACGTCGCGAATCTTCTCCTGTCTTACGGCATGATGCAGCAATTACCACGCCTTAGGGTTGTCAATTTCATTCCCTGGGACTCGTTCCATATGCTTGAGTTCCTCGTATGTTTTCATGAAATTCCGATACGCTAACGCGAGCTAAGAATCGCGCTTAATCCTTATGTCAATAACCGGGTACTCGGGTATCCTTTTGCATGTTCACTTTCATATAACTTTTGTATTAAACGACAGATTCTAATATCCTTTCATAAACTCGTTATTTCAGTCAATTTACATCGATCCATATTCTTAAAAATTTTTAAATATGCAAAAAAATTATTAATTTTGAAGGTCAAAGTTTTTACCTAGTTCAATAACCGTGGTACCCGGGTACCTATATGGAAGAATTTAATATGTCTATAAAATTGCAAAATAATAAATAATTAAACTTATCTCTAGAAATAACAAATAATTATTAATATTTAAATAAACAAATTAATTTTACTTTTAATAAATTTTATTATAAAACTTATTATAATTTATACATAAAATATTTCTATATTGACAACATGTGTCACATTTTATAATTGCTTTTGAATGTTCATCGCAAACTGGTTTGTTACATTCTATACATGATTTTCGCGTTTTTCCTCTTTTTTTATCGACACTCTGATAACAAATATAACATGATCCTACAACAATTTTTTGTCCAGTAGAATCTGTCTTTTGAGAAAACTCGCCTGACTCATTTGATGTTGTTGCTTTGCTTGTACAATTTATTGGTTTCATAGATGCTTTCGATCGCAAGCCGAGTGGTGAAATGTCTCATAATTTGAATATTTTTAGATCGGGCTTCAATAAATTGGATACATAAATCTTCACTTAATTGTCGTAAGAATAACCTGCGCTCGTTCATCTTTCTTATTATGATTTTGTTATTTTCATAAAAAATTATGTAGCTTGCAAGACTAGCAACATCCAAAATATTAAAAAACAATGCAAGAGGCCATCGGTTAGTCCGTCTGTGGGTTGTGTAACAACCCAACATCTGATCCATTGTATCGACTCCAATTTTTGTTTTATTATAATACTGAACAATTTCTGGTTTCTTCTTTTTGACTTCGCTACTAATTGCTGCATCTGAGTGCATCGTAGATAGTAGTATAACAGCTTTATTTTTTTTAGGAGCATAAGAACATATAGTTACTTTTTCATGAAACCCAAATAGCGTAGATAATTCTTCACGATGAATAGATGCTAGCATGTTTACTGGAATATATATTTTTTTTTTTTTTTAAAGTTCCTACAATTGTTAGTTTCCATGACAAAAAATGTTTTGTTAAAGGTAGAGTAGTAAAAAATTTATCCATTGAAATATTCCTTCCGGATCCTTTATATTGGGGGGCTAAATCTTTTACTAATCATTCACCTTGATTTTTTTCGCGGCCAGTTGTTAATTTGCCGGTGTAAATTTGACCTTTCAATGGATATGAATTTTTTGCGTCGCATATCCACCATAGTCATCCACAAAGTCAAGTCTAGTTTGAAACTGACCATTAAAGTAACGAATACTAATCAGCTGCACAAGAATTTCGGCTATTCTTCTACCACCCCTCTTATCCAAGGTTAATGTTTCTATAGAAAAAGGGTTTCTTAGGTATTCCTTAATGTAATGAGTAATAATGTGAAATTTTCCCGGTATAAAAATTCGATTATTGAATGAATAACCTAAGCGGGTACCCAGGTACCCCGGTTATTGAACAACGTTGTAACGACTGGTTATTGACATAAGGGTTAAACCGACGATTAGATCGGAATTCGGGTAATTCCGATCTAAAAGGTAGCGGGACGACGTTCCAACGCCGAACTCCATTCCGACTTCTGTTCCAAAGCTGGACTCATTTTACAACGGAGTGAATCGTTCTGTCAACTGTGGCATTTCCTTTAGCTCTCAGAATTTCATTAAAGTTTTAGATAAATAGTCGGATACTGCGCAATGATGACAACCGACTTAAGTTTTTTCGTGTGATCTCGCCCGGGGGTTGAGAACCTAATCTTATTCGGCCAGATATTATCAACCCGAGTGCAGTGTCTTGCGTTACCAAAGACGAAGCAGAAAAGATTTGAATACCCTTGCGTAGCAACTGTCCGTAAACATTCGCGCTCAGAATCACGTCGATTATTTCGCAAACATAAAATCGCTGATCCGCCGAAGTCAGATCAGCAAACCACTCTAAACGAATTTCTCGACTCTGCCAGGCGGGTAAGTACGACGAAACCTTAGGAATACCAAGCGCGTCAGTCTCAAATTAAAAAGTCGAATCGGTCAGCAATTAGATATTAAGTCGTGTTGAAGAGCTGTCAGTGCAAGCGGGGCTCGCCCCGACTCCTGGTAATTTTACTTGTACGCGTCGTTTCGGCAATTCTAAAAGCTGTGCTATCTTAATAGAAACGAATGACGCTTGTGATCCCTGGTCAAGTAAATAGCGCACACGCGTACGTCTCCCATGCGGTCTTAACAACGTGACCTCAGCAGTCGTAAAAAATACGGAATATTTGCAAGACGAGATACTCGCCGTGTGTGTTCCAATCTACGGTGTCTCTTTAATCTAAATCGGCGGCAATGTTGAAGTAGAAGAAAGCCCGAACAGGATTGACAAGTCACCTTACCGCATGCTGATGTCGACACCGTCGAATGGAAAACCATGTGCAAGTTCTGGAAATTCTTGGTCGTCGCCATACCGTTTCGGTTAATCTGATTGTCCTTAATAGGTATTAACACACACACATATATATATATTATGTCATTTGACTTTCTACGGATAATATCTTTATCGGATAATAATAAACCGTCACGATGATATGATGTCATTGAATTAATGACAATAAGGATAATAGAAAAATAGTATTTTTAAATTATTTCTTTAATTTTTTCAAGAAAACAATCTATAATCGTTTTGTTGAGTCTATTATTTTGAACGTTTATTCGAAGAATTTACTAAATTATGTTCCATCTTGGATCTGCAAAAATCATAAACACAATTATTTCTTCATTCACATTTTTATCGATAAAATGAGCGTTTATCGATGAGTTAGTTTATAAATTATTAAAAAAAAGTTCTGTGATAATTTGGCATACCATTACGATGAGTACCAGAGAAAAGAAGAAGGTGCGGTATTAGAGAGTGGATTGACACTTTGGATCTGTTCTTAGTGACAGTAAAAACGGCCAATTATTATGCGTGCTAAGCCTGTAACAGCAAGATGACCTAATGTACGGCATCTCCTTCATCTTTTCTTCACCTATTATTCGTTAGAAATGAATTCTTGTTTGTAAACTCATAATCATGTAACTGAAACGTGTTAGTCATGTTGATCACATGCTAAAAATAATAACTAATCGAATAAAGAAGGAAGAAAAGAGAATTGCAGTTGCACTTGTTTAACTCATACCCACCCGTGGGTGAGTTTAGTTGCAGTGGAATAGCGTGTGAATCAAAGCTAACTTTACAAGGTTCTTATTAAAGAGCATACCATTTCTCATCTTTTCTCTTTCTCTTTCCTTCCTTCGTTCGAGTATGTCGATGCATCCTAAATCGCGAACAGAGAGAAGAGCAACTAAAATTAGTTCGAAAGCATTGCATCTACTTCTTCGTGTCGTCGAACCTTCTTCGATCCTCCTTCTGCTTGGATTAGCACGAACTTTTTGACCGATAACGGAAGCAAAGTCTCAACGTTCAAGGACAGACTTCCGTTTAACCATATGAGAAGAGAGAAATTGAATTTAATCAAGTGGAGGAAAATATTTAACAGTGTGATATTAGTCGGTGGTTAAAACTAGGATAGAAACGATGTAATATTCGAAAGCTAAACTCATATTTTGACCAATGAAAATTGATGGATGTGTGCGTATAATCCTTTGAAAATTATATTAAATTAATTGAGAATGAAAGCAAAATCGGATTACTATGGGAATATTTTTAACACTAAAATTCATTTATTTTGTTTATAATTTAACCCACATGTCAATACCCGGGTACCCGGGTACCCTTTTGCATGTTCTATCTTACATATCTTTTGTATTTAACGAAATATTATCAAATCCTGTTAGATCATCGTTATTTGAGTCTATTTCTATTGATTTATATACTTTAAGATATTTAAATATGCAAAAAAATAAATAAACTTTAAAGTTAAAGTCAGATACCCCAATGTTCAACACCCGGGGTACCTGGGTACCTATATGTAAGAATTTCATATTTCTATAAAATTGTAAAGTAATAAATAATTAAACTTATCTTTAGAGATAAAAAATATTATTTAATATATAAATAAACGAATTTATTTAGCTTTTTATTAATTTTAATATAAAACTTATAAATTATACATAAAATATTGCTATATTGAATTTATTCTTGAAAACATGTTTCGCATTTTGTAAATGCTTTTGAATGTTGATCGCAAACTGGCTTATTACATTCTTTACGTAATTTTCGTGTTTTTTTCCGTTTTTTATAGACACCTTGATAACAAATATAAAATGATCCTACAACAATTTTTTGTCCAGTGGAATCTGCCTCTTGAGTAGACCCACCAGACTCACTTGATATTGTTGCTCTGCTTGTAGAATTTATTGCTTTTCCATTGATGCTTTCGATCGCAATCCGAGTAGTGAAATTTCTCATAATTTGAATACTTTGAGATCGTGCTTCAATCAATGGCATACATAATTCTTCACTTAATTGTCGCAAAAATAATCTGCGCTCGTTTGTCTTTTTTTTTATCATTTTGTTATTTTCATAATAAATTATGTAGCTTGCAAGACTGGCGAGATCCAAAATATTAAAAAAAAAATGCAAAAGGCCATCGATTAGTCCGTCTGTGGGTTGTGTAACGACCCAACATCTGATCCATTGTATCAACTCCAATTTGTGTTTTATTATAATACTGAACAACTAATCTTAAGCAAAAAAGTACACACAGTGCTTAGGAAATATTCAACGTCCACTCCAAGTCAAGTCTAGTTTGAAACTGACCATTATAAGTAACGAATACTAAGCAGCTGCACAAGAATTTCGGCTATTCTTCTACCTCCCCTCTTTTCCAAAGTTAATATTTCTATAAAAAAAGGGTTTCTCAGGTAATCCTTAATGTAATGAGTAATAATGTGCAAGTTTCCCGGTATAAAAGTTTGATTATTGAATGATTAACCTAAGCGGGTACCCAGGTACCCCGGCTGTTGAACAACGTTGTAACGACTGGGTATTGATATAAGGGTTAAATTAACTTACATGGATAGTAAAATTGAAATAATATAGAATGTAACACATGGAAGGTATCCAGTGCTGCCATCTGAAAATGATCGTTTGTAATCGACGTTTAGTAATAGTTGTGCCAAAAATTTCTATAAAAAGGAACGTAAAAGATCGGTAAAAGATTTTTTTTCCGACATAGTTTCAATAATATATATTCTTCTTCTTCTTCTTATTCTTAATTTAGGACACTGTCCTGTATTTCTCCAACTTTTATTCTTTTTTTTATTTTTACAACTCCTGCGATGAGGAGGTCCAAGCTTTCATACCATAGTTTAAATGGTCTTCCCGGTAGCCTGCTCAAGAGGAGTTTGGCAATCCGAGGCATTTTCGTTGGGTCTGTGAGCATTTTCTTGGTTTTACCCCCGGTAGGTTGCTAGCCTCTCCGAGGAAGTTAGCGGGTCACCCTTCCTAGGTATTATATTTCTACCTAGGCTGCTTGACTTGAATGATTTGATAATCACTCTCGCTAGTGTCGTGATAACACCGCTAACGGTGTTATATATTCGTAACGATTATATTTTATCATCGTATCAATTACGATGGATAGTAGCAACTTTTCGCGTTAAATGAGATATTTGAAAGATGCAAATCGAGTGATTATGTTTCCAAGTGGTTTTAAGATTAGAAACGATTCGTTAGACATTTCGTACAATGGTTTACGAAGGAATACGATCAAACGGAACGAGTTTATTTTTTATTATCGAAAAAATGACTCGTCACAATTTGTTCAAACGTATGTATATTTGTATTTGTTTTATTCTCTTTTTGTCTTATTTTTTATTACAAACGATACGTGCAGAAACATCGATGATCAAACGAGACGAAGTTAGACAGTTTTTAAAATACAATAATCACAGGTATTGTATTTATTTTCATACGAAAAATGACAATAAGTAAAACGTCCTTGCCAATGTGTGTGTATATTCACGAGATTATTCAAAATAATCTTATCGAAGAAATTTATATTCCGATCGTTAGAAATTCGTTGAATATTATTTTGAAAGATTTGCTTTAAGAAATGTGAAAATCCTTCGTACTATTCAATTATAACAACGTTCTCTTGTTATTTCATAAAATAAGAAAAATTAGATGCATAAGTGGACACCCAGTATATCTTACGAAATCTCATTGCTACCCCCATCCTCCTCTTTTCCCACCTATCTGAAGAAACAAGGTGTTCATAGTCTTTTGTCTTTCCCTCCTCGTAAAACCTTCACCGCTTGTCGATGAATCTAACCTTAGAACGGGGTTCATAATTATCAATCGTCTTTAGTTTTTTGACGACAAGTTTTATAAATCGAAGGTGATTTGCATGTCAATTATTTTCACCGTAGTATCATCGATACGTACTATCTGGGGAGTAAAAGAGTCATGATTTTCGGGTGGTTTATATCTTTCTACTCGCTCTTTAAGGGGGGAAACCAGTTTAGATCGATAAAAAAATCGATTTTTTTTTATTGCATAAATCATTAGTATAACTACTCAAGAATATGTGGTGAAAACTTTAAAGCTAAATTTGCATTATTCCCGATGCTATTAGAACTTAAGTGACCGTCCGACATTTTAGCACCGTAGCGCGCGGTAGTTTCAAACGCGTTTTTCTCGAAACGAGTTTTTTTTAACTTGTGTACATTCTAGCTTAAAAAGTTTTTAATAAATCGTTCTAAAATTTTGGGGGATTTTTTCTTTATGCAATTCTACTCCATATCAAGCTGATTTTAACATTATATTAATATTAAAAATATTGTCTTCTAAGCAAAACCGATGAAAAAATATGGTATAAAAAATGACATTGTGTTCAAGCGTCTCAAAAACATGCTATTTTCAATGTTTTTTTATTACAATTAAGTTGATAATCTTAGGAAATATGTTGTTAATACAAAAAAAGACACAATTGATATTAAAAAAAAATTGCAACTTCAGAAATGCACACAAGCAAGACACTCGAATGGCGATCGTCCATGTTCATCACGCTCTAACGCCACTATTTCCGGCAGAAATAGCCTGAAAAAATTTGAAAGTGTGCTTAAAAATATAAATAAAATATCCTCCAAATTTAAACAATTTCTGATTATTTCTTCGTTGTTCAAAAAATTCTCGAAAAACACCAAAATTTCGGCCTCCTAAACTGGTCTCCCCCCTTAACTGCCTTTACCTCAATACACCGAATGCGATTCTATCAATATCCTACGGATTACTCAAGTGTCAGAAAATGATCTAAAGCCTGCCCTTCTATCGAACTGAAGTCATAAGTCCGGTCAAATTGATTATCCTTCTCACTAAGTACAGCCTCCTACGCGCCTCTTGATTTAGGATCTAATTTCTCCGCTAAGAAGTACACGAGCATTATGCTTAACTGATCAACCGTTTACTTTAAAGGCTTCAAGGCTCGATACATTCCTTCTGTCTCAGTCTGGAGTGCGCGCATTCCGGTGGTGGATTCTCTATTTATCGAGGCAATTTCCCTCAATTCTCGATGATGGCAGTATACGATTATCCAAATATTATAAAATCGCTTCTGCAAGTTTAACCACGTAGACGTGTAATTAATACTAGTAACGTTCTTCCAGCTCCGCCGCAGCGCCCCTTATGGAACTTTTTTTATAAAGCAGTTTATTAGCATCCGCCAAGTGCGTCGAATTATGAATCAAAAAGGTAAAGAAATCATTAAAACATTTCTATTCCGCGTAATTACCAGAAAAGGTAGGTAATTCTATCTGAGAAAGCCTACTTGAACCCAGGTCAGGTTCAGTGGGAGTATTGCTGCTAGTCGAGCAAGTGATGATCGTACCAGACTCTAAGCCTTCCCGAATTTCTATAAGGAAATCACCGTCCGGTCATAAACCTCCGATAAAGAAGAGTAAACATCATTGACGAGATAAGGGGTGTCATTCAAGTCCTTCTTAGCAGCAATTTATATATTCTCCTCATTCGTGGAGAAGACTAGCTTCCAAATTGCTGCAACTTCCTCTATCCGCGGTGCCATTATTCCCTGCGAGAGATCACCGCGTGGTCTGTCTCTTATAACGTTGCCAATCCTTTCGATAGCCGACCTACGTAAATTTTGTCTGGCAGCGAGTTCTATCAACGCCGTCAATCCCATCGTCATTCTATTCTTTTGTCTCATAATTGCGGTAAATTTATTAAAGTCCAAAAATAACCTGACGAAGCGCAGTACTCAAACAATGACTTGGACAAGGTGTTCCCCTTCAAATGTTTTTGAAATTTTACACACTTAAAGATGTTAATTAATGTTATCACGTACCAGTAAGAGTATGTCAGAATTTCTTACTCTTTCCGAGATATCGACCGATAGAAATTAAATAAAAAACTGAATTTTTGTACCTATATGTTTGTTGCTTCAGTTAACACAAGCTGCCGATAGTCGAGTGGTTAAGAGCACAAACTCGTAATTGTGGTTTCGTGTGTTCAAGTGTTCATAAGTTCAAATTTTTTTTTTTTCTATTTTTAATTTTTGTTTTTATTTAAAATAATGTTTTATTTATTTACATTTTTTTTCTTTTTTTCGACAGTATGTCTTATTACTTTTATAAAAATTAAAATATAAAATATGTTGCATTTTTTTGACTTTTAATCAATCAAGTTTCTTTTTTCCTAGGACTGTATTCCGCAAAATGGTTGCTGGAAATTAGAAAAAAAGGAAACTATACCAATTGAAAAAAAAAATAATTTGTTACGCTTGTATTTGTTATATATTGTGTATTATTTATTATGTTTTTTTTTATGTATAATTATTACTTGCTTGATATGTTTTTTACTTTTTTATTATTTACTAGGTGTACAAATAAGTTCTCGCCATTCTTATTAAAAAATAAGGCATTTAATGACTTTAACCGATATAAAATTGCTTGCTGAGTTACTTCTAATGTAAGTGCAAGTTTTTCTTGCGTTTGACACGAATCTTCAACCAATAATGCTTTCAATTCTGCATATTTGTACACTTTCGGTCTTCCGTTACGTACTTTGTCTTCAACGTCAAAGTCACCGTTCTTGAACTTCTAAATCCATCCATAACAATATCTTTCACTTAAGAAAACCTCGACATATGCTTTTACAAGCAGTCGATGCGCATTTGCTGCAAATTTCTTCAAATTAAAAAATTTAATCAAAATTTCCCGCAAATGACGCTTATTTGTCTCCAAACTCGACATTTTCGAACGAAACAAAATATCTAATACTGATACAAAATCATTAATATATCGAGATTATGTTGTCGAGAGATATCCAACCCTACAATATGACATTTTACATCAGACAATTTTAACCATAAGTTAAATATAAAGCCATATTTTGTTAGACGGCGGAAACTTATTTGTACAACCAATATTACAACACAAGCGTAATAAATTATTTTATTTTTGATTGTAAAAGTTCCTTTTTTTCTTATTTATTCCTCTTGTGTCCGACCACATGTATATTTAGGTTGATCCTTATGTTGACAAAAGGTGTTATTAATTCTCAGTTCGTTATGTGCATATAATTCAGTAATAATTTCCCCACGATCATTTGTAACATCCTCATTAAATCGTTTTTTCACTCCTTTGATGACGTCTTTTCCAATCCTGGCATTCATATCTCCCATAATTAATATTCTTTCTTTAGTTGATATGACATTAATTTCATCTTGCAGTTGTTGGCAGAAGGATTTAAAGTTTTCCAGTTGTTTGGCTGTATCAGGAGCGAAGATAGCTATAATATGAAGTGGTTCATTTTCCATTTTTAATGTTACTATTAGCATTCTGTTATTAATATATTATACTTCTCTTATCTGAGGTTCAGATTGTTCATGTATGACTATTCCTACGAAAGAATTTGAAATTTTAGATGAGTTTTCTTATTCGTTACATATCAAAAGATAGTTTTTATAATTTAAAATTTCTTTTCCCTTGCGTCACGGTTTCGGAACGAGCGCAAATATCAATTCGATGGTTATTTATCTCTAATATCACTTCTTAGTATCGTTTGCTCCAAGATCTTATGTTCCAGCAGGTGACTCTTAACATATTTTTTCGCTTCTATATCCTTGTCCTTGTTCGCGTATTGGTCTAATTTCCATAAATCCGTCCATTATCCGAGGCTACCATTCCTTTTCTATGAGCCAGGCATTCTTTTTTACGGGGATAGGTGGCAAACCTTGTCCTTCAACCCTTCTCTTCTATCCGGGCTTGGGAGCGGCAACAGTGTCTCTAGGTTACTAAATTCATCCAGAGAAATACCGCAGGCGGAGTATATATATATATCTTTACCTAATATTTTAATAATAATAATATTTAATAACAATTAATATTTCGGGCCTGTAATGACATCCGGTTCGCAGCATTTATCTAAAAACATATAAAATAAAACGATATAGAAATTATTTTATATTTAAAGTAAGTTAAAAAGTATGTAATGTTTAAACCAATGTATATAAGTGTTTAAATAAACTAAAAAATAAGTAGGGAACACTAGAGTAGTGGGTTAGTCTTAAATATTTGTTAAATTATGGAAGGAAATGTATATTAAAATCTAAAAGTTTAGAATATAAGTTCGATTTGTGTCCTATTTAAAATCAACTGTTAGACTGGCTCGATGTAATCTATGAAAGATTTTTTCTATAATGATATTTACATGATTATCGGAGGCGTTAAATTCTAATTATTTCGAATATTATACTCCTTACACATGCGCTACTTGTACGAGATCTTATCTTATTTCTATATGTACGTGAATACACGTCCTTAAATCTAAAATAAGACTTAATTGAAAAAAATGAAAATTTTTTTTGCATTTTTGAATTAATACTTCGATCAAGTAACTACGTCCGGTTCGTAGAGTTTAAATAGAAAATGATTCCAAAACTACGATATCTTGACTTGTATACTACTAAAAGTGATCATCTTTTTTTATTTTTCTGTACCAAAACGAAAGAAAAGCAATAGTAGCCTTTGTTTTCTTCATTTCAGAATATTCTAGAAATACAAGAAGTG
>JACGTP010000166.1:5399-92883 GCA_023678845.1 Mischocyttarus mexicanus | reverse complement strand
CCTTTAAGCGATTGACTATTATTTCAAAATCTATTTGATATTTTCTAGCGATTGTTGTTATTTTTTGATTTGTTTTAATTATAGTTCTCTGATTTAAATACATTTCTTATATGTCGGAAAATATTAATGCTTTTATTTCAATTTCATTTTATTATGTTCAAAAGTTGTATGGATATTTTTCCAAAATATGATTTAAAAATAGGAAATAATTCGTATGTGTGCATCGAAAACTATTTGTTTAATAAATTTTTAAATTTCTAATATAGACATTTTAATATATTAGCCGTTATATTTTTTAAATCATTATAAAATCCACTTTTTCTTTTTCGAGATATTTAAGAATAAAATTTATTATTTCTTTACACAGTACAATATACAACATATGCGCTTTAACGTGGACATTTTTTTGTTTAACAAGAGAACTATAATTGTTGACTATTAGTTAGTAGAAAATATAAAATGATGGTAATTAAGATGAATCTATTACAAGATATAAACGATAATGGTAAACGAAAAAAAAAAAGTTGAAAATAAATAAATTACGAATCCTCGATTAACCTTTTAAATGCTCCCCTCATAAATGCATACAAATTAAATGGATTATTAAATATATATCATATTATTTATGCAATTAGAATATTTGGTTTTTTTTTCAATTAGCTGTACTTTGGTATTGAGGTTACATAAGTTATATTTACTCAAGTTTTCATTCCTGTGGTAAGTTAGCCTAACTGTAAAAAACTTTGTTAGTAGTACTCTTAATAAAATGATTATAATTATATTTACGACGACATAATATATTCTTCATATTCGGTATCTCATCGTGATATTTATTTTAAAGCAGAAACTTAACGTTCATTTTTATACTCTAATATTAATCATTTTCTTTACATAATGATTATCGTTATTGCATGGATATCGAACGAATTCGCCAAATCTATACTTATCAAAGTTTTGAAAGTACTTCCATTTTATTATTCATATATGCGCCTAGAGAATATGATTATATACGTAATACAGTTTTATGTATCTGCCATAAATCCAGTTATTGTTAAAAAGTTTACTCCAAGTGGCAACCGAAAGTCGGTTATTTTTCCTTTTTATTTATTTTTTTTTGTTTCCCTCATTTCGATATTAGTTACAATTTTATATCGACTCGTTTGTAATAAATATCCTTCGGGTTTTATTCTAATTCCTTTAAATATAAAAATTCTTATAAAAAAAATCATTTTTTATCTCTTTCTTTTTTTAAGTAGTACGACTTCCTTTCACCAGTTTAATTAAAATCGTGAACCAGTTCGTTACGACTATCGATAGGTATTGCTAACCTTTTTTGGGCGTTTCCAATGGAAACGTCCCTTTTAAGTTTTTACCAAACTTTTCCCAGCGATCAATTAAAATCACTTTGAGTCAACACTGATCGTGATAGTAAAATCCTGTTAATTAAAGTATTTTTTTTATTTATTTATATTATTCTGTTAAAATTATTATACATGATTTTTCAATTAATTAACGTGTGTAACAAAAAGATCATATTTCGGTTATAAATGAAGCGAAAAAAGAATAAATTCGATCGCTATTCGTAGTACGTAAAAATATGAGCGCTAGAAGAAATTGAAAACAATTAATTTGTTTGTCGGACTATTAAACTAATGCTATTATTATTATACACAACGTAATCGTGCGTGGATTATCTGGTCAATCGATTCTCTCAAGATCAACAACAAATAATTTATCGTGTAATTGAACCATTTTTTTTTAGTAAATTATCATTATTCTTTCTTAATCGAAAACAGTATGATCTATCGCTGGAAATATAAGAAAAATTCATCTTATTATTAGTTAGATTAGAAAGAAAACACGATGACAAGTAGGTATTTTGTAAAAATGAATCGTCATTGTAAATTTATGTTAATTTGTATAAATTATATTAACATATAAATTTATGTTCATTTATATAAATTACCATATAAAACAAACGAAGTCTCAAAATCATATATCAACAGCTTCGTATAAATATTATTCTCATTAAATAACGATTGTGAAAATAAAGGTGACAAATATTTGCTTTATTTTTTCATTCATATTTAAAATATGCGATAAGATTTGTTAGCTAACGATTGTAATAATTAGGTAAAAAAATCACACGATCTCAGATGAAGATTCTCAAGAATCACCGTTGTCATTAATCTCTCTCTCTCTTTTTATCTCTTTTTCTTTTTTCTTGATTAATTATGTTCACAAGATCTCAAAGACGAAGGATATTGTAGTAAATTTGACTTTCACTTAACTGCATTGCTTTCACTTTTACGTTTTGTAAGTAAATACTTACATAGGTGCGTAATTACATATATATACGTGTACAATCCTGTTAAATTTTGAAATAAAAATACCTTTCGTTGCATCGACATTCCGTTGACCTTCCATCGTACGTTCATCTCGTCAAAGATTTGATCTCACCATTCGTTTGCATCGAACGGATAACATAACGCAATGTTATTTCGTGAATTAATAATAATTATGTTATATCTAAGGAATATTTGTTATAATATAATTATACACACGTATTTTATTATTGTTATTATTTTTATATTTTTATATTATTATTATTAATTTATTTTATGTTATTATTTTATATAAAAATTAGTATGAAAACAATTAAAAGAACTTTGGAATTACGTAGATGAAACGTCATGCTTGTAAATGGTATTTTGTAATAAATAATAACAATTACTATCGCGTAAAAATAAAACTATTTTCGTTACATGAAATATTCATTTATGCGTAACACATCGTGTTCATTAATTAACTTTACTTAGAGATAATTGTCCTTCTTATATAGGAATGTTAGGATTAGGAAATTAGGAGAGTGAAATATTTTCTAAAATAGGTACTCTCCATGCCCGTGAAATTCCTTTTTAGGTTTTGACGATCGATTCGTACTATCCTGAAATAGGTTTGTCTTTCGTAATGAGTATAGTACGTTACGAGCCTATAATTGTTCCATTAGTTAGCTTATTTACAGCCTGATGAATCTTTCATAAGAAAAACGATGCTTTCCTCGATTATTATTACCAACATTACTGTCTAATTTTTTGTCCACCTGCACGAATCTGCCATTCCTTTTCTAAGCATTTTGTAGAATTTTTTAATGACAATTATTAGATGTCAGATATTAAGAATAAATTATCTGCTGACAGAACATTTATTATCTATCTTATTACAGGTTATAAGACTGAATGGTTTTGCCAAATCACAGACATTAAAATTAATAATAAGTAACATGAACAAAATAAATAAATTGCAGTTGCTTACCAAATTCTGTTTGCGCAGGAGCGTATTATTACATACAAGTGTACCGTAAAAACTTTTTTCTCTTTATCTTAATTCTTTATTATCTTCATTATAAAATGTTTAAAATATGTATTTTTTTGTGAACGAGCATTGATGAATTAAAAAACAAAACAAAAAGAAACAACGTTTATCCGAGTGACTAAAATCAAAGAGAAAATTTTGTTGATTATAAAATCTGCAAGATCTTTTATAAAATCTTTTTCAAATTTTCGTTATCTTGTTTCATGGAACAGATAAACATGCATTAATATAATAACATATTTTATTCGTCAAAGATTTTATTCGATTTTGTAAATCAAAAAAACAACATAAAGATCTGATCAATAAACCCAAATTTACATAAATTTCTGTATTAATTTATGCTGAAAGAGGAAAACAAAGGTAAATCAATATCTAAGTTGATTTTTATAGGCTTGGAAAAATACGACTTGGGGTTGGGAATCGGTTGATTAAAATTCTATTATCGTATCTAAAAAAATATTATTTTAGGTATTTTTTCTTTTGTATGTTTTATAGAACATCGATAAAGTTTCGATCGTAAATTCTGAAAGCATGAGTGAAGGTTGTCCAGTTTTGTTAATATTAATGGCAATATATATATATATATATATATATATATATAATATAGCTTATAATATAACGAACTTATCTAAATTATATATAATCAATGAGATGCATGACATTAACAGTTACATAATCTTAAAAATCAGGACTGACTCTTTGCACATAGTATAAACTTAGAAACACTGTGATCATCGTTATTTACATATCTCAAGGATCGTTACTGGATTTTGTCAAAAAACGTGAAAAGTATTAAATTAAATATACACAAACTTAAAAACCAGCTATGAGTCAAAATATGTTAATAGTATTCATCTCATAAAAGGAAGTAGGGGAAAAAAGAAAAAAAATTATTATACCCGGGAGTTTTGTGTTACTCATTCAAAGACATTATCCTTTGAAAACGTTTATCTAAAAATTCTTTCGAGGTCGGTCTGAGAAGATTGCCAGAAGTCACGAAAAGGCCTCGGACGTCTCGTTACAACTTACTATTATATTCAGGTTGTTTAAAATAAGTGGAAGCGATATAAATATATCTCAATTGTTTGTCCTTCTAATTACTTTATTTAAAAATTTATTTTTTATTTCTATCATATATATATAGATACACATTTGTTTAAATAATAATTCAATATCGTATTTTTCATAGTATTTAATACCGTTAATTCATGTATGTAGAATACAATTGACAAATTTTCTGAAAATCATCTGTTCTTTCCTATAAATGATATTTCATTCATGATAATTATGCATCTATTAAAAAAAAAAAAGAAAATAACTCATTATGCAAATAATCAGCAATAATATTATCATAACGAGTTTTTGATTATTTGTAGATATTATTATTCACACCTTATCAAGAATTCGATATATATATATATGTATTTTCGTATTTACAAATTTAGATAAGCATGAGTCACGTTACATGAACAATCTAGAATATTCTAATTCTTGAAGGTACGAAATTCCTCGTTATACTCTCGGCAGATAGTTTAAAGTCTTCCTCTGACATTTTCGAGACCTTTCAATTTGTTTAATCACCACTACGGGTCAATTTGATTAGACTTGCTTGCTCAGCACACGCACATGTACATACACACGTGTGTGCAGGGGATGTCGTCCCTTCGTTATCTTTATATTTCATACCATACCGTATTTCACCTAATTTTAAATGATTTATAAGGTACTATGTATTTATACACACACTATGATATTATTAGTTTACAATTATGATAAAAAATCACGATAAAAAGTTGGGAAAAGAAAAAAAAAGAAACCTTTCATTAGTTTAATATAATAGATGTCAAGTACCTATCGTAAGGTTAAAACGTTTAAAATGTAATAATCCTATTCTTTATATAGAGAGTCATATATATATATATATCCCGTTGGAAAAATATCGCACGCGACTAAAATAGTATATTATCTAATCAGAAATATCACTGATCGGTAAAAAATAATAGAAATACATTGACAAGGTCATGATCATTCGCCACTTAATCCTAGTCATAAGAAGATCATTAGAATTTGATAAAAAATTGTTTGGCTCGCTTATATTTACGAGAAGTATACAATTTTACAACGATGAATCGTGGCCGATAACCATAAAATTCCTAAAAAATAAAAAACAACGAGACTATTGATAAAAACTTATTTTGATTAAAAATCTTACCTTGTTTGAAGACGTTCAACACCATCGATAATAACTGCATAAACTTGTGTCAATTCAAATTATAAATCTTGAAAACCTCGAGATTGTTTTTTACTTTTCTCGGATATCAGTTGACCGATTTCCTACGCCTTCCTACACCTTTCCGCCCTATCTATAGTGATTTATAGTGTAAACTGTCTACTTTTAACGTGTAGAATATTAATAAAAAATGAATTTAACTTTATATAGAAAATCATTGTCGAAGTCTTACTGACCGAGCGAAAAAGAGTCGAGCACGGTTGTGCGCGTTGGCGGGAGGGAGCGATCGCAGCGGATATATATTATAATATATAATATATATATTAAGTATAATTATTTTATCCTTCAGATGCTTTCATTAATTATGGGTAAAACAGAGAAAAGAATAGGTGTTTGATATGAAATGAGGAACTATATTTTTAATAGAAACAAATTTATTTACGTTGAAAAAGTCGAGACGCGTTTGTATATTAGAAAAGAAAAAAAAAATACTCGAGTGTTTGAAAAATAAATAAAAAGAATAGAGCGGTAACTAGCCGAGATTTAATTGATTATGCATCATTGTGAAATAAATCCGACACTTGATCATAAATATTTTCAAATCCTTTTCAGTTCAACGGATGCAACGAAAGTTATTCGTGTGAATTATGAACGCGTATCATACAATGTCCGGTTCAAAAAATTCTACAACGTTATGATTACCTATTAGAATTTTTTTTTATTGAAAATTATTTATATAATATGTTAAACACTAAACCATACCACGCCAAGGTGAAATGTTAAAAAGGTTAAAAATTATGGTCAACTTACGTTTAGATGTACTTTGTCCTTATATCCGATGCTACATAATCCATATCCATAATAACTCACCTAATATAATTGTTCCTTCTTCCGACGGTCGAAGAAGACTAACAATTATTATGAAAAGTAGTTACGAATACATACGACATTTACCGAACATATACGAAGGTCAATAATAAATTTAACAACGAAATGACAACATTCGGTTGTTGACATCGGTCGAGGAGTGACGGAGAGAAGCGAACGTAAACAAAACATTGAACGCCCAAATAAGCCAGTATTTAAGGAATGTTTTTCTATATGTATTTAATAAGTAATGAATTTATTGGAATTGACCGAGAGATATAAACATAACCTCTGACTTGGACCTACAGACGGTGGAAGGTGTACTTTGCCTATCTTTCTCTCAATACATTCAGTACATACGGATTATTACTAATTAAATACGTTTGTATACCGGTTATCTACTTTTGTACCAATGACTTATTTTTCAACAGATTTATGTTTTATATTTTTGTAAAATATAGATTTTTATTTTTTTCTTAATATAATATATTTTCCTGGTAACTAAATAAATAATATTTTATATCAGATATGTTTAGAAAAACTACGCCAATGGAGAAATAATAATTTTTTTTAATAATTATTATTTATTAGGAATATTTAATGTAAATTTTTTCCTGGTATCTTATATACGAGTAAATGATTTTAGAAATAGTGTTCCGTCATAAGAACCATGCGATACATTTTCATGCTTAATTGGGGACCTTATTTTTTTTTTTTAAGTAATTTCCTCTTATACTTATTATCATTATTATTACAGTAGTAAAACATATTTTTCAATCATTCTTGCCGATAAAATAGTTGCATATAAAAATGAAAAATAAATGATCCCTTATTGTGTAAAAATTTGAATTTGTTGGAAAAGAAAAGAAGAAAAGGTTAGAAAGATTAAAAAATAATAAATCAAAAAGGAACAATAATAATCGTTTTCTAGGAATTTCTCTCTTGCAACGCGAAGTACACCATCTTCTCGTTGAATATCGGAAAGAGGGTGGGGATTGATTTTACATATAAAATGAAGAACGGAGTTTATATGGGGACCGATTAGAACCTATGCAGAGAAAATCGTAAATTACACGGCGCTCGATTAAAGCCGACGCCATTTCAAACGGAGAATTATGCCGAGCAACCTCTGGGGATTGCCGTCGCTAACTGTTTCATGCTTTCTCTCTCTCTCTCTCTCTCTCTCTCTCTCTCTCTCTGTCCTTAAGAGAAAGATAGATAGAGATAGGGTGAAGAAAGGGGACGGGGTTAGGGAAGGGATACACTGTCATGGTCAAAGAGATACGTGCTGGAAAATATACGAGTCGCACTTGGAAGAGGAATAGATCGTGGTAGAGTGTCGTTGTGTTGTGCATTCTCAGTTACGAATATATTCATATCTTTTTTTCCGTTTTGACCACTAACCACAAGGAGTATCTTATTTCTCTTTCTCTATCTCTCTTCCGGTTTTTATCTGTTTTGCTTTTTTACAAGCTTAATCGTTTTAATTATTAAACGTGTAGAAGATTAGATATACGAAGAGTTATTTTAATATTTTTGGCTAATTTAAAAACATACAGGAAAACAAAAATAACAAAAAAATAAATTGTTCAAATATTATGGGAAAAAGTACTTTTTGGCTAATACATATGTAAAAGTAAAAGTTTAAATTATAGAAAGTAGATAATTGTGATATTATTTAAACAATGAAAAATAAAACGAAATCTTAATAGAGTATAATAATGTACAAACACGACAAAGATGATAGGTAGTTGAAGTTATTTGCATCGTTAAAAATGCCGATAAAGAGTTAGAGTAAGTAATTATTAAATATATGATGTAGATAAAATTACTTCGTTAATTATAGTCTATATTGTTTAAGTATCGATAGAGGAGAATTCATTATTATCTCATTATTGATATACACGTTGTTCTTACTAATTGTAAATATAATTATTTTAATATCTCGTACGTGTTTAGTTGGATGTAATAGTAAATTAGAAAATAATCGTTAGGATTCGTCCTAAATTTTGTAGGGAAACCATTTTTCTACCATTTTTTAACGAGTTTCACAAAATCAAGAAATCGGATAAAGAGCTACTTTACAATACCCGGAGAAAACGAACATTTTCTAATTTAACATTCAAGGTGCGCGTGCAACGTTATCCTTCCTGCATGCAATATTCACCATCCCGTGATATTTCAGGCGCAACCGAGTGCACTTCGAGTGCGTATCATGCGATTTCGAGATTTTGCAATAACGCCTATATTAGCACTATGCTCCTGCAAACGTTGTCGACATGCAAAGCCACGAATGCATTAAACGATCGTTTCGCTGTAATCTTCGATGTAATTACCAAGAAACAAAAAAAAAGTGTTCCCTTAGATTGTGTAGTACGCTACAGAACTCGTCTAAGATCGATCCTGTCTTCTTTTCTTAGAAAATCTTCAAGAGACAAAAAAGAATAAGTCATTTGTTTTTTAATGTAACTAATGATGTATAACTTCAACATAATCATCTTGTCTCTTTAGAAACATACATTTAGGTCAAGTTACAAACGTAATAATATCATATTTAATAATCAATCTTTTTTTATTGAAGATACAAGCAGAAAACCTTGGAACTCTATTTAAATTTAGAGTAAAACTTGACTGCACGTACGTAATGGCAAACATAAATCGTAAAGTTATGCGAAAGAATAGCGATAAGCAACGGATTCATCTGCCGTAAAATTGAGCCGATATAACTATAGTATGTATAATAATAATAATAACAACAACAATGTGCGTTAAACATTTTATCGCTTATACATATTTTTCTGTACCATTTATTATGATAAATATATTATGATCTATTGTTAGATATGTATATAAATATTCTTTTAATATTTCTAAAAATAAATCAAATTATGAAGAACACTTAATTCTTTTTATAGTACACATATTTTGTTATTAAAAAATTGTATATAATTCATTAGAAAATATAAAATAATTATAATGTTAATCTTAGAAACATGAAACATCTATGTTATACGAAGACAAAACATTTAAATCGTCGAAAAGGAATGTGTTAAGATGAGTAATTACCTCGAAATGTAACGTAATTTTTTCTGTACATTATTACGTTCTTAGAGTGATGCATTTCTGTAAATATTACCACCACTCTTTTACCACGTAGTTTGTCATTACATAACTCAGTACTAACAAACTCATACACAAACACACACCGAATACTTTAATTCCTTCTCTCTTCAAGTTTTTGCTAATGTCTTTTTTTAATTCTATGCAAAAAAATTTTTATATGGTTCAAAGGTAACCAAATTCCATCATTCGTTCTTGTCATCTCTTTGAAAAGTACTGTCATCAACAGATAACAATGATTACGGATATAGAATGATCCGAGTCCGTATAATTGCGTTTTATATTAACGTATTGATTTTGCATTAAGTTCGTTCATTGTCTTCCTTTACCTTTTTCTTTTTTATACCTTTTTTTCTTTTTTTTTTTTAAACAGAACAATCTTACGTCATATTTCTAATGTACTAGTCCCATACCCTCATCATGCATAACTTACAATTACAATCAACAGAATTACAGTCAACAGAATCAGGTAACGATTATAACAAAGAAATTATTGAATAATATAATACTCAACACTTTTTACTATTACTAATCTGACGTAACATCTTTATTACAGCAAGAAAGATACCATTCTTTTTCTTTTTCTTTTTCGTTTTAATGTTTATCTCTTACACAATACTGTTTTAATAACAATAACCAAAAGTATTTATTGATTAATATTAATAAATACTTAAAAAAAAAATAAATTTCCAAACAATATTTAAAATTACGATCTTCTGTTAAATAATATTTGTAAATAATAAATAATGTAAATTACGATCATTCTTATATTAATTATTATTTAATGATTATATTTGTATATTAGACTGGGGATACAGAAATTCATTATTTTTATGTTTATTTTAAGCTTAAAATAATGGACTTCTTTTTTCCCAAACTAATATATATTAAAATATGTATATATATATATATATATGTATAAGATGAAGAATAAGAAGAATAAGGAAGAAGAAAAAGAGCGAGAAGGATAGAAATAAATGTATCTTACAATTAGGTGAAGAGAAACTGATGTAGGAAGCGTGTAAAGTAGCTAGCGGCGGGTGTCGAACCGGCGTCGAGCACGTCGACCAATCAAGTTTCGAGTAGTTAGGCGCCGTCTGTAGTCAGACAACGAGTTATCCCTACTCCTCTGTTCGCTACCACTAGCAGCAGTACAGCGGCTGAGCACGCCAGTCAGCGTACGACCTTAGTGTGAGCAAGTATGTTATTGTTGATATTTTAAAGAAGCTTATTTTCTCATTGTTTTTCGAATTGCCAGTGACATTAGATTTACATATCGAACTTTCGTGTATGTTCCGCATCTGCTGTCATGTAAGATCATACGGAGAAAGGAATACACAACCGTCTCAGCTGTTCCAGATATACATCTATATACCTCAGCCATCGATTATCAAATATTCGTCCAGTGTTCGATCAATGTGAATGGCTGACCGGTCATTCGTCAAACTCGTCGTCGGTATACAGGTAAAAGGATATTAATTTTGTAATATAAGTTGTCGGATAAATCTTAAAAATTTCTTTGGTTACATTGTATTTGACATTGATCGATCATTTTTAGAAAATTCTAATTCTAAAAGTTCTATGTCGAAATTAAAATTTACATTTTATATTTAAAAACATAAATGAATTAAAATTTATTCGTAAAGATAATATTATTTTTGAATTCTTATCTTTTTATTAATAATTAATATATCTTGTAATATAACGAGTGATCTATTTTCGATCGTGTTGTTTAAACATAATATTTTTATTCTTTTATGTCCATTTAATTTATCACGTTATATTAGGGTTTTTAGGTCTTGCATATTTTTTAAACAAAAAATTCGAATCGGTTTTTTTTCTATCATTTTATCTTTATAAAAAAAAAAAATATGTCATCAGTCAAGGTTTTCTCGTTGATAGAAACGTGGGTAAAATTATTTCTATCGGATGATAGGAAACTGTAAGTTGGCCCTGAGACATATCGTCGATCGAATTCAATAGAAACGATATGACGTAATATTTTATTATCTTCTTCCTGCTGGAAATGACACCTTCATTGCGGGATCTCTCATCGTTTTTCTTTTCAAACATGTTCCAGAATCCTCCTCCGTTTCTTTTCCCTTAGTTTGTTTTTATTATCATTGCAATATCGTTAAATTATTAATTTACCGGTACAGTAGGAGTAGAAATATCGTTTCACTTGATAGAACTTTAATAAAACTTTTATTCGGATGTTGACGCTTTTACAGGAAACGGTACTCGCGTTTGTTGATTCATTCATTTTCAATAAGAGAACTTCCTTTAAGTTTCTCTTTTATTGGCACGTACGTACTTAGCAAAACGTCATATATTTCATTTCGTCATTAATTTCATTTAAACGTGAAATATTTCGGGTAAAATCGTTAAAAAGATCATAATTATATAATATCGTGAAATTCGTAGTAATACTATAACGAATCTCTTTTTAACTTATTAAAATAATCCAAATAATTCGATGTTGTTTTAGAGGTTAGATTTTTTAGTGAACTTCCGAGAAAGAAGATTAACGAAATAACCTAGACATTAAAATTCAAACTACATATTCGTGGAAAAAAAAGAAAAATAAACAAACAAATTCGAACGACTTTTATCAGTTTGAATATATGCGTATAATTATATATATACACGTAATATCATTTTAAAATAAGAATTATTCATTAGGAAATACGATGGATGTGTTAAGTTTAGATGGTAGGAAAATATCATCCCTATCTCAGCGTTAGAAACGAGCAGCCAGTTGGGATTCTTGATTACCGTCAGCTTTTATATATATATATATATATGTGTATGTATCTGTGTGTGTGAGCGTGCACGAATAGCACGTAGATCATTTGTCGGTATTTGCGACGCGTCTGGCAAGGTTAAAGCATCGTCAATCCTCTACACGAGTCCTACGCTTCGTGATGCCTCGTAAATAATCCTGGTCCTTTTCTTTTTTTTTTATATTTTATTTTATTATGAATGTGTTCAATGTATGTGTGTAGGTAAAAATAGCCTAGAGACAAGTATTGTGCCTTTCGAGAGTACATCAGTAAAACGGGTAATTATTAATTGCAGGTGTCAATGTAAACTGTACAAAACTTAATCCCCTTACATTATTTTGATTTATTATCACATTGAACTATCGAAGAAAGAAAAGTTTGGCATATTTTCTTGCATAAAATCGAAATATAATACTCGTGATAATAGTTGAAATAAAACTTTTCATCGATTTCTCGTCTATCCAAAATAGTTAGCGTTTTCTTTCGTTAATCGTTAGTTTCTCCACGTTTTCTTTTTAATTATGTCGTAAAAAAAAATTATCGTTCCAATTAGGAGGGATTAGATTTTATTGAAGTTGGTTCGACGTTAAAATTAATCATCTATTTCTCTTTCTCTATTATTCTTTTTTTTTAATTATTATATACAAGGATGAATTTAAAAAGTTTCGTGGATTTCGTCGAAAAATTTAAAAGTTAGTTTGATCGAATGAAAATTGTTTCTATGTTAAGCCTTAAACTTTTCAACCTTCGTATATATATATATAATATGTATCTATTCAACATCGACAAGAATTAATTTCGTTTACGTCAATACCATCAATTTGATTCTAAAATTGTACGTTTAATAGTCCTTTGAAATGTAGAATGACGTGTTCAGAAGGATTCTATCTATCGAGTGATTACCAACCGTTATGCCTTTCGGCTAGAAATTACAAATACGCATATTTAAAGATATCTCATGGCTATTTATTATTATATATATATATTCTGTCTATACATTCGAAAGGAACACGTGTGAAATGCTACTTAAAGCATATACCAAGATAACAAAAATTATTCATCCTTTTAAAATTAATAATATATATTTTTTAAAGATTTTCGAGATTTTAAAAAATCCATTCGATACTTTCGTAAATTTCGGTCTGATTGAATTGATTGAAAAATTTTCAAAAGAAATATTTAACCCAATACGAAAAAAAGAAAAAAGTAGTAAAATTTACCAATTCCTTGGAATTCGTATTTACGGTGAATTGGATTTTTATCTATGGTGATTTGGATTGACGGGGAAGCCTCGATGCGGATTAAAAATAGTCAGTAGGTGCGTGTTTTTCGCAATGAGAAGAAGAGAGGTGCGTTACTGAAACGAGTAACCGTTACACCGTCGAGACGAGACGAAATGCAAAGGAAACGTGCGTAAAAGGAATCTGTGTGTGTATATGTATATATAAATTGTATATATATATATATATGTATCATCATAGTGCCACGCTTCGAAGCAAGTAAGCATGCTCGCGAACCTATGCTCGTAAAGTCAAGTTTACGGTAGACTGGCAACAAGATAAGGACTTCGCACACAACGGTTATAACCCGCTATTTCTCACGCGAATCTTTTCGATATAGAGAAGAAAACAGCAACCTTTATATTAGATTAAAGGGGTAACACCTTCCTAGAAGAATAATAAAATATGAAATCAAATAAAATTCAATCGTGATCGATAAAAAGCATTAGGGAACCGTTTCTTTTTCTCTCTCATATATTTTATATCATTTATTTAAAAATGAACGTTTTAAATCTTTAAACGAATGTATCGAGATGTACTTTTATTTTGATCAAACTGCCATATCGATTATTCAATATTTTATCAGTCGAATTTAAAAGATTATTCGAGCATGTTAACATATAAATGAAGTTTTATTAGATATGTAATGCGTTAAATGAGTCATGGTTACTTGTGGAAAGGTTGATATCTAATTGTAAGCAAATAATGAAGAAATATGTTATATTGGGAATATTTCTTTTTCTTTTATGACGTTCCGATGAACTCACCTAATTATTTTTAACGTTAACAAATTTGTTTGGTATAAATTTTATCTCGAAGAAAGTCGATTTTATTGTTAAGAGTACAATTTCGTTTATTCGCTTTGGCCTCGTGTGTTACATTTTCAAGATTTTACGAAATTCTTATTAAGATAAAGTACCTATTTGATGGTTGTTTCATTTTTTAATTTTATTTTATTTTTTTTTTTGGGAACGTTAATTGACGTGCACTGATTCTTCAATTAAAAAAAAACAACATTCTATTCTCTCAATACGTTGGAAAGTTTTGCGTGCGAATGTAAAAGTTTTACTATAGTTGAACCACTCTCGGCAATAATTATAGGGCATGTATGTCAGAAAGTACACGTTCATCTACTGTGTATTAGAAAAAGAAACTAGATAGGAAAAAGATTGTTGCCGATTTGTGCGTACGTACATGTGTGTGTGTGTGTTTGTATATGTATTTACAAGGTAGAAAAAAGAAGATTCTCGGAAGATACGTGTTTCAAGTATAATGGCAAATTATGCATTCATTTTCTCTTTCTCTTATTCTCTTTAAAAAAAAACAGTTACATTTTAGAAATTAGTTTCATATTTCCCGATCGTTAACTTCCTTTTGATACTCTTACGAAATGTGTTTCCTACATTTGTGATCTCTTCTTCTTCTTTTTCTTCTTCTTCTTCTTCTTCTTCTTCTTCTTATATATATATTTTTGTTCGGTTCAACTTTATTTAAAATAGACATTAATAAATACTCTGTTAGATGTTCACTCGTAATTCGAAGTTCGTGCAGTTACCCCTTCGTTTACCGTTATGTTACATCACTCATGGTTATACGCATATAGCATATATATCTATCAGAGTTATTACCTGCTGGTGGTAGTTAGTGACTGTGAGTGGAATTAGCCGTAGATTTGCTCGAGAAAATTGAGGAGACTTTATTATGCGTAATGAATACTTCGACAAGAGTACGGTATACATACACACATACACATATGCACACACATATACAGTCATAGAATTATTTGAATAATTTCTTTCTAATCGAATACCTCTTGTTTCACTAACAACGAATAAAAATGATTCCTTTCAATTATTATTCGTATAAATAAATGCAAAAAAAGTAATTACGATGCCCCGAACTCTATGTATGAAGTACGAGTATGTGTAAAAATAAAACAAATCAATCTCGTAAAGAATTTCTATGAGAAGAAAATATATGTGAGAGGAGTATTGAAATTAGAAAATTTTCCAAATATTTCTATTATATGTAAATTTAAGTTAGGCGTTTAATATCGTCGTCATCGTCGTCGTCGTCGTCGTCATGGTCTTCATTTAAACGAAGTAAAAGAACTTTGCATAGTCGACTAACATTCTTTAATCCGATCCCTATTTCTTCGATCAATTTAATAGAAGTAGTTCGATCTCAGCATGTATTATAGATAACGAGGGAGAAAGCTCGATGAAGCTTAGCAGTTTTATCGGCTATGTTGAATTACGAATTATATTCTCCTGGGGTAAAAAAAACGATCAACTTACTAATTGTAAGCGTATCGACTTTATCACGTGTTAATTTAACTAACATGTTGTTCGCGATTTACGATTTGTTTTATTCGTTTCTTTTTTTTTCTTCTTCTTCTTCGTTTTTCTTCTCCACAATTACGCGTTTTCACGTGGATAGTTATGCTCGTCACGTTTATAGGAAAAACTCCAATCAAGTGAGAATTAATTATTACTTTTATATGATACTATGGAAATTATCGTTGGAAAAATATATTTACTCTACATTTTTTCTTTACCCCCACCCTCCCTAACAATTTTCTATTTCCCTTCCTTTTTTTTTCATATCAAATAACAACCAGATGAAATGATTTTGCATATAATTTACTCTTTAGGGAAAGAGAGAGAGAGAGAAGAAAAATCATATAATGTTAATGCAAGTGTAACTTCTATTTACTGTGTCACCCCAATTTTTGTTTACGTAAAAATTGCATCCATTCTTCTATAAACTTTAACGATCTAGATTTGAATAAATTTAAAATTTTAATTTTGATTATAAAGAATGGGTAATTTTTTTGTTATGCCAGTTATATTTTTCTTTTTTTTGCACTTATCTACAAACGAGTACTGTTCTCTCTCTCTCTTTTTTTTTATTTTAAATAATTATCCCGATCTATTCTCCCACGTAAAGTTATATAAACACTTGTTTAAAGCGCGTTATTATTTACGCGATATTATATATTAATGAATGTATAAATAAAATGCAGATAAACAGATTTCCTTAAAGTTAAACAACAACCAACGAAGCGCGCGAGCGGGTGCGCTTTGAAAATTTATTTTCATCTCTCATCGAAAAGTAAGAGCGCGTATCCGTTTGATTTGAATCGAATATCGATCGTTTTTTTCTTCTTTCGAATTTACAACCCACTTTCGCGTTAGCCTTGTTTATTTTAATCTACAAAACTCGCACAAAAATATATTTTATCGCGAATCTTTTGAAGAGTCTGTACATACATACATACATATACACATACATACATATATACACATAGGTAGATATAGTATACGCATTAAACAAGCTGGGAATAGGAATACGACTTTTTTTTTCATCTTTTTGTATCATAAAATTGCTATATTTTCTACCAGAGCTAATGATTGCTCTCACTTTCGCATTAACAAATTTTTTCTTATTTTTTTTTTTTTATATATATAATACTTATACTTATACATACATATTAAACTTGATAGTATCAAAGAATGCGAGAGAAAATCCGTTATTATAGGATCTGTCGTTGACGGGATGATCATCGAATTGGAAAGAAATTCACCTTTCGTTCGCAAGAGCATGAGAATTTTATGAACGATCGAGCGAAAGTGAGTTTGAGCTACTTTGCTTATAATCGTGTATGTTTTCTTTTAATTTTTTATGTATACATACATATATATATATTTTGTTCGTGATATGATCGACCGAGTGGGCAAAATTTTCCACGCACCATCGACATCGATCAATGTCAAGATAATGTTTAAATAAATAATTTTTAATGATTAAATAATGTCTATACCAAGAATTCTTAACTAAGAATGTGTATAAAAGTTCAACATCGAATATTTGAATTAGGTCCGTGTGTTTGCACAGATGCATCTCGAAAGATTATCAAATATTATGTAGAACTCTAACGTAAATCTTAATTTCAAATAAGATTTTTCCTTATCGTTAATAATTATCGATCAGATATTTAAATAAATCGCTTCTTTGATTCTCATTAATATCACGTTTATCATGATTCAAAGTACGCGTATAATTTTTCATACTTCTTTTCTTTTTTACATATACTTTCAATAAACACACAACGCGCATAGTTTTAATTATTGCATTTACTATTTTCGTTCTGGTTTCTTTTTGCAAAGTAATTTTAATATACAATATATATGTTAAAGGAAAGAAGAAGAACTATTTCCATAGATATTATTACACAAGTACAAATTAAGAGTACTTAATTTTTCTTATAATGTTAAACGTAGCAAATGGATTTAGTTTTTACGAGATGATTAATAAACAAATTCAAGGACGGTAGTATAAAATATTCTTATTAAGGGGATAAATATAACTTAAGGTTTACGAATAAAGTAATATCATTTGATTATTTATGAATATTAAAAAACAAATCTATCTCTCTTTCTTTCTCTCATGTTACCTTCACTTTTTTATTATCCTTTTATTTGCTTTTTTTCTAATAAATTTTATTCATTTCAACTTGATCTTTTTTTATGTAAATATTAATTTATCTGAAAATTTTATGATCTGTAAGGTGTGTCTAAATTTTTTTGTTTTGTGTTTCTTTTTTCTTCTTCTTATTTTTTTTTTTGTACTATTACGAACTATTAAAAACTTGTACGTATACAGGAATTCATTGGCTCGTAAAGGATCGTAAAATCGTACTTTGCCTTCCACGAAGAATAAATATCACGGAGTATATTTCTTTCTCTCTTTTGCTTCTTTCCTCCACCTCCTTCTCCTCCTCCTCTCCCACCTTCTTTCCCTTCACAAGTATTTTATCTCTGCTCATTATTACTGCCCTACTCGTGTATCTCTCACCTTGCTACCATCGCTTTCAGTAACGGAACCGATCGAACGAACGTTTTACGATTGGTACAAGATTTGCATGAGGAATGAGCCGAGGAAATAAAAATAAATAAATAAATAAATACTGATCTCTGCGGAAAGACGAAGAAATACTTAAGAAGAAGAGTTGGTTTAGTACATAGTAACAGGGGCGGATTTAAACAAGAATTATACAAACCATTTACATCGTTTTATAATGTTCTTATTTACTAAAGTAAATACATTCATTAACTCTTATATATAAGATAATACATTCAACTCTTTAACTCCGTGAATTTGTTTAAACAAATTCTTATACCAATGTGTAATACTTGTTCGTTTATGTTAGTTTTTGTATTTTTTATTAACATTTACGAATATAGAAAAATTGTTTAAGTTTATATTCTACGTTATAGTTAATTCATCATTTTTATGATAATATATTGAGTTGGTGAAAAAAAGTGTTGGATTTTTGGTCACGATTCAATGGAAAAATCCAACATTTTTTATCCACCAACTCAATATACATTAGAATTCTTACTAATTGCTAATATATATAATTATTTTTCCTTTTATTTTTTTTTTCTTCCTTACATTAAAATGAAATGAAATTTTTGTGAGATATTTTTCTCGTAAAATAGAAGTTATCTCGACCTTTTAACAGATTATTAAATCCGTCCGCACCTGAGTTGAAAAGGGGTCGAAGGAAAGGAACAATCATTATTATGGTTGATAGGCGTACTCGAACGCCTCTCTAAAAGCAAGCGAAACAATCGCGTTAATGGTCGAATCGGTAGGTAGTATCTTTTTGCTGTTGCTACTGCAACTGAAGAAGTAGAAAAGGATAAAATAGAAAAAAAGGAAAATAAGGAAAGAGGAAAAAGTAGTATAGTAATAGTAATAGTAATAGTAGTAGCAGTAGCCAAAGCATTGAGCCTAAAAGCCGCTGAGAAATTCTCGTGGTGCAATGTTGCAATTTCCTGCCACCTTCCGGACTTTCTAAATTTGCCTTTGAACGCGAGAGCACGGACGCGGGACGATTTTTCATTCCGGAATTCGATCGTCCGAATAAATTCTTTACACCGTTGTGTATTACAAATCATTCTTTTTTATTTTTCTTTTTTTTTTTCTTTCCAAAATTATCATCCAAAATTTGTTCATAAATTTTGGATCGATTTATGGATTATCGTTTTAAAAAGATTTTATTCTCTCGTTGTTATTGTTGACCAATTTTGTCAGAGAAATTTTTTGCACCATTGTATAAATCATTCTTTATCTTTTTCTTTTTTTTTCTTTTAGAAATTATCATTCAAAATTTGTTAATAAATTTCAATAGACCGATTTATGGGTATCGTTTTAAAAAGACTTTTTCCCGTTGTTGTTGTTGTTGTTGTTGATTAATTATGAATGCATAATGTACAACATCGATTTTGTTCGACTTGTAGAAATATAAATATCATTTTATTTTATTACATAAGAAGAAAGAGAAAAAAAGAAGAAGGAAGAATCCTTCCTCGGATCCGAAGTATCATCTTTTTTTTCTTTTTAAATAAATTATGATAACGTGTTCCGATAATTTTGTTTAATGGCACATGGAAACTTAATAAAACTAAATTAATTATTCCACTTGGAATGATTAATTATTTAATTCTTTTTTGTTTAATATCACGTTGTTGTAATATTATTTTAACGTTATGCAATTGATCAAAATTGTTAAAATCGAATATTGGACAATGAGATGATGTTCCTATCAATTGGTAATCTTACTGAATATAATTATTATCTGAACATTCGTAATTGATGATAATTGGATTAATAATGGAAAATTATTGACGAAACGTATTCAATGATAATATCTTCTTATTTACATAATTCGATTATTCGTGTAGTTTTCATTAGCAATTTGGAAATTCAATTTCCGAGATCCGTTCAGATTTAATTAATATATATATAAAATTACGATATTTAATTGGAGATATAAAAAAAAATATAAAATATCCAATTAAAAATTGGTGTCGATGCAATGACATTGAAATTGTAAATTGACATAAAAAAGAAAACTACAATTCAATAAATATTATCCAAAAAACGTGTAAAAGCTTAAATGTTATCTTTATTTGTTTCTAATTTCAATGATAACTTTATCGTTATTTATTTCGTAAAAGTCTGTTGGACTTTCACCGAAGAGGAGACTAATTGATTTTTAATAGTCATTTATTAGTTTTTAGGCTCCTACTTATCGTTTACAGACAAAAATTATTTTAATTCGAATAAAAGAATTAATTTAATTTGTTTGGAATTTCTATTATCGTTTTCGTTATTTCGTCAACTTCTGAAACTTTCATCGAAGATCGAAAGCATAGAGCATTGCTTTGTAAAGAGACAAACACACACACACATACACGCGGGCAGTTGAATACGCAATCGCGTTCAGACGCGTGTAACGGAATTTTTAACGATGACTTTCCTGTCAGGTGTTACTCGGGACGTCGCAAAACGAACGTTAGCGAAACCATGCTAGAGAAGCGCAGGTGCAGTCACGCTTACCGGAAAAGAAATAAGTGAGTTTTGTCACGAGAACCTTAGTACATGTTACTTTTTAATGTATTTCCTCTTCTATTTAATATTAAGGAGACATGACACCATTTTGTTTTTTCCCTTTGTTGTTGTTTTCTTTTTTAAATATTCTAACAAATTATTTTCCTTATTTCCAAACGTACGTTTTTCTTCCATTAAAAAAAACATGACACCATAATTTTGTTTTCTTCTTTTCCAAACATTCTAACAAATTATTTCTTTTTTATCCAAGCTCTCTTACGTTTATTCCGGTTTTTTTTTTTCATTCGTGAAGTAATTTATTTTTCTTTTTACATTATTTTATTTTTATTTATTTTTATTATAAATATTTTCATTATTCATTTCAATCATTTATTTAGGATATTAAATTAAATCTTTATTATCAGGATAGAACGATTTGGAGTTTTTTTTACGTCGAATTTCATTAGATTATAAATATTTTCAAGCCAAATAAAACGAATATAAAAATCGTAAATAGAAATTTATCGTAATTTCATAGATATAACGGGGTCAATATAAAAATAGTATATCCTATACTTAGAATTATTTATTTTTGAGGTGAAAATCTAATATTAAATCTGTCTTATATTCGTTTAAAACCTGTTTGAATATAAAAGTGTATAAATCTTTGTCGAAATCCATGGACCGTGACCTTCGGTATGACTAATCCGTCTTTTAACCTAGAACGAGGCATGGTCGTTGGCATTGAACTGGGAAGTAGAAGAAACAAAATACAAATAAAAATATATACATGTAAATATCGAAAAGAATTCTATCGAAACTTTGTTTTTTTTTTTTATTTTCACAAAAAAGAAAACAAAAAGTATCGAATAATTATTTTCATAAATAATCTCGATCTCTGATGAGTGAAATTTAAATTCTTTTGGAAAAAAGAAAGTTTAGAGTAGCTGATACGTGAATTATAATTGAACGTTGTATGTCAGGAAATAGTAAATGGAGGTTCAAGGTTAAGAATAGAGGAAGACTAGCCTTAAAGACAAAAATAAAACTACTCGATTAGTTTCCTCTTATTTTCCACTATATAAGACAATTAAAATCGTGACACACGAGTTAGTGTCGAGGAAACACGCTTCAACGATTTCGGTCGATTTCACTATTACCGGCGTCTCTCGCATAAAAACGATTTATCTTTTTAATATATCTCAAATCTAATTGGAATTTAGCTTGACTTAGAAAATCATTCGTACTTCCTTCTTATTCTGTCGTTAATAATATTCTACGAATGAGATAGTTTTATAGAGAAATTTCTTAACTAACTAATTAGAATATTACTGTTACTAAACCTTTTTTCTTTATTTCTTTTATACTTTTTTTTTAACATCCATATATATATTTAAATAAAATTAATTTAAATATAAAATATAAAAATAATTAAACAATAATCAATTAAAATAAAACAATTAATATATTTATATGCATACATGAATTATTTATATTAATTATTTATATACTAAAGAGCAAATATTGTTTATCTCTTTATTTTCTTTTTAACAAAGGAAAATAAATGTAAGAAATATCAATCGGTCTCACGATCTTAATCTTCTTACGGTGTCACAGGATGAGATGTACTTTTATTGTAACTGGAGCAGACGGTATAGAAAGTGGTCTTGATTTTTTGTATCTTCTTTTTGTATCTTCTTTTTGTATCTTGCAGACCTGTTGTACGCTTCCTTTGCAATAAACACGCCTGGTTTTTTTTTTCTTCTGTTTTTAAATTGAGAGAGAGAGAGAGATGTCGTCAAAGATCAAACGATCGTGTGAAATCTATCATTTATCAAATATATTTCAATCTTTCCAAATATTACGAAATTATTTCTAAGAAATTTGATTTAATTGTCGTTTAGATTTTCTTTTTTTATTAAATACATTTAATATTATTAATAAAAAAGAAAATTATAAGTATAATAGTTTTCTGTTGTATTAAATAAATCTAATAAATAATATTAATGTAAATATTTGTGTGTATATAAATAAATAGATACTTGTATCGATTAACTTGTATCAATTTTTAATAGAATAATTTCTTTATTTAAGAAATTTTTTTTATTCAAAAATAAAAGGTTCGAAATATAATATTTCGATTGTTTTGCATTATGCAGTACAGTTAGAAATAACGAAACGATGATTTATTAGGATAATAATAATCAATACGATACATTGTATTATTTATTTATTAACATTACATAAATGTATGCGTTATTGAGAAGATAAAGCAAAGGTGTTTCACAAGTTAAAGTTAGTTTTCAATCTCCATGACCATTTCGTGCAAATAAAAGACTTGTATTATCGATCCTGGATTAGCATAGTCAGCCTACAGACGTATCTACATATAGAGGAGGAGACATAGATACATAAGTTCATGTTTGTTTTTTTTAAAGAATTCTATAAGCTTCTTTAAGTCTAGCTTATAAAGTATAAAAATAGAGATACGATAGCTACTTGTGATACTAAAATGACCTCGAATGAACACATATTACTTTTCTTTACCATTTACCAAACTACTTATATTTTTATTTCTTTTTATCGATTCACGTCGTAGTTCATGGTAAACTTAAAATAGTATAGAATGATTTATTTATATAATTGATAATAATACTGTGATAAACTAAAAATAATACGATCTATTTCGAGAGCAACAAATTTTCTTTCTTGATATCCCAAAAGTCTCGAAATAGAATAATCGTTTATCATCCCAAAAACTTTGATTTATTTTAGTAAAAAAAAAGAAAAACAAAAATACTATTCAATACATCTAGCGAAATAATATTTTACTATTTAATTTTAATTACGGTTTTAGGAAGAAATATAAATGAAAATTATACGTCTCTCTTATTTTACGAGTGTCCTTGAATAAAATAGCCGCTTGGAGATGTTTCGAGAGCATCGAATAGCTTGGTGTATAAAAAAGAAAAAAAGAAAAATAGTTTGAGGAAAAGATGATGAGAATTTGTATATAAGAGAAAATATATCGTCCTTGTCATCTCGTAGTCGGGCGTTATCGTCCCACGTCCCAGAACGTAACCAGCTAGCAGCTTATTGTGTACAACGGAATGTAATGACACAAATTTAAATGACTACGGTTTTACTCGTAGGCGGCTGTAAGAGATTGCAATTAGGATCTACAAAGAAAGAAAGAGAGAGAAAAAAAAATCACAATTCGTGATAGTAAACACGATAGCTTCTTCGTTCTCGTGAGAAACTTTCGAACTACGATGTTCCTTTACGCTTTTCTTTCTTCTTTGAGAAGAAGAAGAAGAAGAAGAAGAATAAGAAGAAGAAGAAGAATAAGAAGGAAAGAAGATAAGCCAAGGAGCAAGGTGGTTTGCCGCGGAATTATTTGTTCACAAACCAGACAAAGACGACACCTCATAAATTTCTTTTATTATGAAAATGTCCTATCTGTGGTAAAAACGAGCCTCGCGATAATCTGCCTTTGGCAAATTGGATAAACGAAGATATGTCTCCTACAATTTCTGCCTCTTAATCGAGACAAAATATATATACATACTTTTGCTATGTGACTCAACTTCTGAATTATATCTAATCCTTACTAATTCCCCTATTTCTCTACTCGGGGGGTGGTAGGTAGGTATGAGGTGTGGTAGCAGGAAAATAAAACGATTAAAGATAATATTATGATACATAAACGTAGTTGTTTTACAATTTTACGTGCGCGATCAATGACGTAATGTATCGGATCTTTTATATTCTTCATTATTTTCCTTGTTGGTCTTCTTCTACTTTTTCTTTTTATTTTGACTGATCAAAATCGATATTTTATTAACTTTCGAAGGATTTGACGAAAACATTCATGAATATGTGTTTTACCTTTGTAACGTTTCATTTTAAGATGGATAATGAAAAATTTAGTCTAATGATGTTATTCTATAATCGTTGTAAATAATTCATAGATTTTGTTGAAAATCTTCCTTACGAGTGTTAAGAGTATTTGAAACCGTTAAGATGAAATCTAAAGAACAAAAAAAGAAAGAAAAAGAAAAAGAAGGAGAGTGGATGGGAAAGCTCAGACTTTTCCTTCTCCCCTCTCGCAACTGAGAAACTCACATAGTAATAGAAAATATTCTTCCAGTTCTCACAGTTTGCTTATTCGGGCATCTAGATTAAAGAGAAACTTTTCCGAGTCGTCCTCGTCGTTTGTTCCTTATTCTGATGGTTGGTTATATACGTGTATTTCTTACGAAAATGATGATGTGTATGTGTGTGTATGTATGTATGTATGTATGTATTATATATACGATGTCATATAGTGGTGTAGATCGGTATACACTTAGGGTATGATGAAATTGTAATTTTGTTTTCACTCGGGGGAGGAGATAGACTCAAATTTTAATTAGAAATTAAAAGAAGAGGAAGAAAAAGTGTCGACAGTATTTTTTTATCGTTTTCTTTCTTCTTTTTTTTAATGCATCATAAGGCGATTATAAGGGAAAGAGTGTAGTTTTTTCAAGTTACTCCGAATTTTTGGAGGATCCTCAGTCAGGTAGGTAAGAATAATTGAATTTCGTCGGTGGTCGACCCCGATTTGTTGAGTACCTTTTTACTCGTCTCCTATATAAGAGTATGTAGAATTGTGCCTTTATGTCTGTCTCTCTGGTGTGTTGCTGTTGCTGTTGCTGTTGCTGTTGCTGTTGCTGTTGCTGTTACTACTACTGCTGCTCCACATGAAAGCGCCCGGCGAAAGTTTCGCAGAGTCAATGGCCTGCCAACGTGTACGTCGGCTACGATCCTCGTTACACGAGTATCTCCGTTATGCTCGATTTTTTCTCTCTCTCTTTCTCTTACCTTTTTTTCTTTATTATTTATATTACGCCCACGGATACAGCGTATCGAGAGACATATTACTCATCTCTCTCTTTCTATCTCTCATTGTCGTTTTTTTTTTCATTCTTTCACAACGGAGACAAACGAAAAAAATTATTTCATATATCCCCGTTCGATTCAGTAATTTTTTTGTCTCCTTGACAAATAAATTAAAAAAAAAAAGAAGAAAAATATAATTTATTTACATTTTTATTATATGTTTTGTTGCTGTAAAATCTTTTCTCATTATTTTTATTTCGTTTTTGTTTTTTTTTCCAAAACGTAATTGGAAGGAACGAAAAGTTTCGATGGGATATATTCGTATGTAAAATTTGGACACTGGTCAATGTGATCTTTTTTTTCAGCCAAGATAAATAATCCCTCGTAGAATTAAAAACGAAGAAAAAGAGAGAGGGAAGAAAGGAGACTATAGAAAAATAAAGAAAGCCGATACATCGGTTTGAAATGATTTATTTAAGATCAAGGAGTCAGTAATAATAGTAGTAGTAGTGGTAAAAGAAAAAAGAAACAACACACTATTTGAGATTTATTTCTCAGGAAAAATAGCAAGTTTGATACTGCTTAGGTAAACTTTTGCATACAATCTGTGGGATGTTGCGGTGTCTCGTCACGCTCCATTTCCCCCTCTTACCACCCTTCTTCTCCTTTCTCTATCCCTTTCTACAATTCATCCACGTTTTCCCTTATTTCCCTTCTTCGTCTTGTTATTTTCTCACCGCAAGGAGATGCACCGCAATAAACTATACGTCGTTGATCGTCGTCATCGTCATCGTCATGGATGCAAAACCGGTGCTGTTTCCTGCTTTGCACGTCATCCATATTGTCTTTTTTTAATCTTTTTTTTATCTTTCGTACCCAATCTCTTCCCGTTAGGATATTCCCACTTCTTATTTTCAATCGTACAATCAACAAAACCACTTTCCTATGGGTTAGTTGTTCCTCGAATAATTCATGCTGAGAATTGAGATTGTGGAAGTAGTGGAGGACGAGGAGAATGAGGAGGAGGAGGAACTGGTGGTGAAAGAGGGGGTGGAGGATAATCGTGGGACTTGAAGAGTGTGGGCGGATTTGATTAAAGTAAGGGAAAGTCAACTACTCTCAAAACACAAAGAAAAAGTTTCTCTCTCTCTCTCTCTCTCTCTCTAATGTGTTACGCCACGTGCCTTTCCATCATTTCTTTTTTTATTTTTTTTTTGTTTGTTTTTATCTTGATTCGTTCTCGTACCTTTTTTTAATACCAACGAGACTATCTTCTTCCTTCTTTAGCAAATATTTAACTAACGAAAAGGAAAGTTTTCCATCGTATTAAGAACATTTGTGTTATATTATACATTACAAACTCACGAATGTTTCCTCCAGTTGTGTTCACGTACCTTCTTTTTTTTTATTTTTTTGGTTCTTCATAAATATTTAAAGAAACCGCGACGAATTAAATTGTTGGAAGAACTCTTTTTTTTTTCTTTTACAAACGGGTTCCACGTGCAAATATTTTTGTCACTTGTATAATATTTATCAAAGATTTCTTTTTTTCTTTTTCAAAAGAATTCAAAGAAATTTCTATACATACGTATCCGAAAGCAGTAATTGTAGTTTAAAAAAACGTATTACTATTTAATATATTTCATTCTTAATTATCTTAAATGTTATATGACGAACGATGATAATTATTATAATTATCATGATTATTTATAACAATGAAAATAGAAAATATAAAAAGTGATAATCGATTAAATGTGGATTATATTCATTGGTTTAAAACATTGAATCGATATTAAAATTGAAGGATAAATTTCAAAAGGAGAAAGCGTTTTTCCCATCTTCGACATAGATTTTCTGTTTCATTAATTCTTCTCGTATCATTAATCTCGATTTAATCCTTTCGATTTTATTCGTTTAAAAGCAGCCTTGCTTGATATCTCATGATGATCGACCTTTTTGCTATATTATTATCTCTGTTCACGCGTATTAAACAATTCGCGTCTGCTATTAGAATGATCAAGATAAAACGATATCATCGCAAGTCGCAATTCGATATTAGATTAAGTTATTCCTGATTTTTTTCTTTCTTTAAATTTATTAATATTTACGATACGTGACAGGCTAACGATATTAATCTTCTTTTATTTTTCTTTACAAAATTTCGAAATAAATCTTAAAATGCGGTCGTGCAAAAATTATCTACTTTCGTAATTTTAATTCTAATCGAATATTATATGATTGAACGAATTTCGATCTTATCTTATAATCTAATGCGAAGTATAATTTAATACAACAAATTTATTTTGAACGACATTAAATGCGTAGAAATCGAAGTAGTCGATTACAACATTTTAGTCAAAATATTGATCATATATTTTTTCACACCGAATGAACGAAGAAAAGAAAAAAAACTGTTTACGTAAGTATAACGAAACGAATGTAATATCGAAAAATACTATTATATTCCGTTGAAACATTTTTATTTTCCTTTCGTTTATCCTTCATTTAAATTGCAATGAAAATAAATAAGATAAGAAAATTCGACAATCGATGATTCCGTATTTGGTTCGTTTAAAACGGGTGTATCAACGGATTAATATTATTTTTATCGATGATGATAAAAAAAAAAAAGAAAACGCATTCGATCGTATGATTTTCATTGGCATCTATTTTTTTTTTTTTTTTAATCAAAAATATTTCACATAATTTTTTCAAAGTAAAAAGAGAGAGAATTTATTAATTGATCGATTGTTTTATTTTATATCACATTCGTAATAATATATTATATTATTAATAAAGTGGAAGAAAAAAAATGGTATTTTAATTTATTTAAGGATTATTAAAAGTCGCATTTATTTTCGTCTCGATTAGATAAAAATATTTAAATAATTATTTATTTATTTTCTTTATCTATGGGTACGACGTTACTTATGTTATTTTTGTTGAACAATGTTAAAAGAAAAGAAAAAAAAAGATTACTAAAAAAACAACAAATTACTAAATAAATACGTGAAAAAATGTGACACGTATAATTTACATACTTACTATCTCTTTCCAAAGTCCAAATTCAAATTTCGTTTAGGATACAATGCACGTTTTGGGTCACGTTTGGAATTTATCGAAATTCTATTTGTGTCGACGTCTTCTTCTTCTTTTTCTTTTTTTTAAAGTAAAATTTTTCTAATTTTCTTTCTATAATAATATTCTTTTTATCTCTTTACTACGTGTGTTTGTTTGAAAAAAAAAGAACTCGCCCTTGAAATTAAAGGAAACATTATATTAAGTTTTAAAGAAGAAGGATACATTTTTTTGTATTCATACTAACATGCTATACACCGGATCCCGAATGAAAGAAGAAGAAAAAGAAGGAGAATAAGTATAAGAGAAAGAGTAATCATCGATTATGTTATTATCCGTCTGACTCTCGTTGTTCATCATCCGATAACTATGATCCACGTGAATTGACTCTAGAAATAATGAGAATTCATAATGGCGTCCATCGAACTAAACGTTTTTCATATTTATATTTCGTTTCACTCACATATGCGTATTTATGCATTATTATCATTTATAAATTGTCGGGATATCTTTTTTTGAAGGATGTATTATATATTCAATTTTAAAGTTATTTTTAAATTAATTTATCTGATTGAGATAAAATTAAATCAAAATTCGAAGAATTACATTTATCTATTATTATTATTTACAATTATTATTTTTTATTCTTTTTTGGGGGTCTGGTTTTGCCGAAAACTGGGCGGGCTTTATTGCCAAGCCCAGTTCGACTTTTATTCTTCGCTGTTCAGGAAGATTCTAACTATGTTGCATGTAGCTAGTATCACTGCTTTTTGTACTTCTTGATGTTTATGTGTTGGTATTTTCAGCTGTGTTAAATGTTTTTTTAATGTGTGTGGTGTAATTCCTGTCGTTGATATTATTAATGGTATAATGTGTACTTCTTATTGCTTCCTTATCCTCTTGATTTTCTGTGCTAGTGGTGTGTATTTTTGGATTTTTTCTTTGTATTTCTGTTCTATGTTTGTATTGCATTTGGTACTGAGATGTCTATTATGTATGTGGTCCTCTCTTTCTTCTTGGTGTATGTGATGTCTGGTCTGTTGTGTGCAATTGTTTGTCCGTATGTATTGTCCTGTCCCAGTATAGTTTGTATTCTTGATTTTCGATTATTGTTGTTGGTGTGTATTCGTAATATGGCGTGTTATCTTTTTCTATACTTTGGATCTCAATAATTGCTTTGTGTATTATTTTTGCAGCTGCGTCGTGTCTTTTTGTGTATTCTTGGCCTGCGAGGATCCTACATCCTGCAGTAATGTGGTCTACGGTTTCTGTGGTTTGTTTACATTTCCGGCATTTGTCGTTTTCTATGTTTGTGTCCTTTATGATGTGTTTCTGATAGTTTCTTATTGCAATTATTTGATCTTGTATGGCTATTATAAATCTTTCTGTCTCGGTGTATAGTTGTCTTTTCTGTAGCTATGTGTATGTGCCTTGTTTATTGATGTATTGGTTGTTCATTATATATGGATGTTTGCCGTGTAGCTGCTTCTGAACCTATTTTTTAATTTGGTTTTCTTGGTGTATTTTATCGTTGTATGTGTCAGTTCTATGGTTTGCTGAGGCTAGGTTTAACGGGGAGTATATTCGTTATCTGCTTGTACTATTGCTTTGTGGAGTTTGCTTTGCTTGTCGTGAAAATATTGTCGTAATTATTTTATTTGTTTTGTGTGTATTGAGTGCAAGTCTATGAGACCTCTGCCTCCTTCTTTCCTGTTTATTGTTAATCTTTCCTTTGACGATTTGGGATGTAGTTTAAGAAATTTTGTAAGGTGCGTGCGTGTAAGTATGTTTAAATTTTCTATGTCTGTGTTTGTCCACTTTATTGTTCCAAATAAATACGTTAGTAACGGGATTGTATATGTATTTATCGCTTTGAATAGGTTTTTTGAGTTCAGTTTAGACCGGAGTAGTTTTGTGAGTCTGGTTTTGTAGCTTTTCTGTATGTGTTCTTTAATTTCTGTATGGTTTATTTTAGTGTTTTTTTGGATGCATAGGTATTTGTATGTTTCGTGCTCGTCCATTTTTTCAAGTATTTCATTTTGTAATGTTCTTTGTATTTGACTGTATGTCCATTGTCCATTATTTATATGTAGAGTTTTGCATTTGTTAATACCAAATTTCATGTCTATGTCATCTGTGAATTTCTCTATTGTTTTCAGGAGTCTCGATTGTTGCGTAGATTTTTATGTCATCCATGTACATTAAGTAGTTTATTTTGTATCGTTCTTGTCTCATTTCTTTGATGTTGTACCCGTATTTGGTTTCATTGAGTATATTCGACAACGGGTTTATGCACATGCAGAACCATAGTGCACTGAGTGAGTCTCCTTGAAATATGCCTTTTTTTATTTGTATATCTTCGGTCTGTATTTTGTTTTCTGGCGTGGTCAGGCGTATCTGCGTTTTCCACATCTGCATTGTTGCGTTTAAGAATGTCCTGATTTGTGTATTTACTTTGTATATTTGTAGTATTTTCTGTAGCCATGTATGTGGTATTGTGTCAAATGCTTTCCTGTAGTCTATATATCCCATATGCAGGTTCCGTTTTCTTGTTGTGGCAAGCTTTAGTATTATGTTGTCTATTATCAGTTGCTCTTTGCATCCCAGACTTCCTTTTCTACATCCTTTTTGTTCTTCGTTAAAGATATGATGTTGCGCTAGATGTTTGTCTATTTTTTTGCTTATTGTGCCTGTTATTATTTTATATAGTGTTGGGAGGCAGGTGATCGGTCTGTAGTTTGCTGGGTTCTGGGTGTCTTGGTTCTTTGGTTTGATGTATGTTATTCCTCGTGTTAAGAAGGAGAGTAGTGTGCTTGGGTTTTCTATTGCTTTGTTTATTTGTCGTGTGAGGTACGGGTGTATTTTTGTAAATTTTTTTGTAAATCGTCCTATGTCTTTGCGTAATTTGTCTATTTTCTTTTCTAATCGTATTTTCCATTTTGGTTTACTATTTCTGCTTTTCTTGTTATTTATCGGTTTTATTGTCTCTTGTCCATTGCATTGTATTGCTGTCATTGCTGCTGCATACACTATTGTCTGTGTGTCTTCTAATTTCATATCGCCTGTAATGTATTTTTCTGGCAATAGTTTATTTATTGTGTTCAGTATTCTTTGCGTATGTTTTTTGTATACTAGTTTTGGGATAGTGTATCTTCTCGCTGGGTCTGTTCCAATCCATATATTGATGTTTGTCTCTAGTCTAGCTATTATTTCCTTGTTGTTGTTTTCTTGTGTTTCTGCTTGGCTATTTTGTGTTTTTTGTGATTTAGGTGTATTTTGTTGTTGTGCTTCCATTTCTCGTCCTGCCCGTGTGTCTGGTACGTTGGGCTTGCTGCATCTGATGTATGCGACTTGGTGTGTGTCGTGTCGTCTCATGATCTTCATTTAGTTCCTTTACTGCTTGTTCTTTGATGATCTGCAGTTCTTGAGGTGGAATTCTGTTATTCAAAACTATCGTTCGTTTTTGGTCCATGAGTCTTTGCTCTGTAATTTTTGTTTTTAACTACGAGTATTATGTTGTGAATAGCTCAAGCATTTCTGGTCTATATCCTGATTCAGTTGTTTCTACTCTTGATGCAATGTAGTAGCACCGCATAACACTTCTGTTGATTTCGTTTGTCCATTGCATGCGCTACCTAGATTTCCCGGTTTCTGCGTTGTGTTTCGTTTTCTCTTCTTCTATTTCTGTTTTGGTCGGCTGTACTCTGTTCGGGACTCCCGGCAATGTCCCGCCTGCTCAAATCATTGTCATGTCCAGCATCGGCTCCAGACATGCCCTGACGATCCTCAAGCAGCGTTCCTTTTTCGAGGCGCTTCTTGCTCCTAGTCTCTAGATTATTCATGGGTTTCCCTTTAGTCGCCTTTTACGACAGGCAGGGATTACCATGGGCCTATTCTTACCCGGGGCCCATACGGGTTTTAGTATTATTATTATTATTATTATTTATATTATTTATATTGTCTTTATATACGCGTCATTCATAAGTATGTATTTAATTTTTGTATTCAAGTAGTTAATATAAATAATTTTTCAATGACTTTTGATGCAAATGAATCTATTGATTTTATTTTACATTTACTTATATACAGTAAAAAAATCTACCAATTGTTTTCATATTTAATGTTATTTAATAATACTATTACGTGTATAGTTATATATTTATATATATATATATGTATATGTATGTATATTGTTAACTAGAATTTTTAAATTGAAGATACGTTCAATAATGTATGAATACTTACGTAATAGAAAAGAAAAATGAAAAATACACGTGATACAATCTTCCAAACGAATCAGATGTTTCACCTTGTATTTACACATACACACACGCACACACACACGTGACCTTCATCGTGAATTTAAATTTACAATTTAAAGATGATCACTCTTGTGAGGTGTTCTCTTCATTTTTGTTTCGTCAAAACCATGAATCGAAGATATCGATCAGAAAGTTTTTTCGCACCCTTGACTTCGATTTAAAAATAACAACTTCATTTTTTGAGGGTCATCGAAATGAACGTTTGATTTCATCTTTCTTTGACAAGTTTTAACAAAAGATTCTCTCGAGTATTATCGACCTTTATTCATCGTAATCATTCGTAATCCTAATCTCGGTTATCGGGAATATCTTGACTTATTGATAAGAACGTTTGATTGCTCGACCACCAACGACTTAACGTGCAAATTTTCTACGATAATTTATCTTTCATCGATCTAAATCTTTTCTATAATTGTTCAAATAATATATAATTTACTTTTTGTTTTTTATTATCTTTATTATCATCACGTGTATATCATAATTACCCTACCGCATATCGTGCAACAATTTGCATGCATACATGTGTAAGGAAAGAAAAAGAAAAAGAAAAAAAAAAGGAATAGCAATTATACGAAAGAAATTTTTACAAATAACTTAACATTTAAGAGAAATAATACTTACTTGCAAATTAACACATTGAGAGAATCATCCATTATTTTACAAATTTTTCTTTTTTTTTTTTTTCTTAGTTAACATACATAATAATTCGTGTAATGAATATACATTTATCCGCAGAGAGATGTCTATATCTCGTAGAATATGGGCGTTTTCTCACCAGGAAGTGAATTTCTACTTGGAAGAAGGACGGTAGAGAATATGTAATTAGCAATAAATGTTACTTACACACACACACACACACAGTACTACTACTACTACTACTACTACTACTACATATATACATTTACGTAGTATATAAATATGTTACCGATAGATCAAATATTAATCTCTCATATTTAAACTATTTTCTTTCATGCGAATTCATACATTCATTATTTTGTGTAAGATTTACATTTTTTATGATTATACATGTACAATTATACATGTTAACAGAAACATAAATAATATTTATAATATGCGCAATATATTATATGGATATATATATACGAGGTGTGATCAAAGAGTAAGGTAACTTTTAGAATTTCGCGGGATACCTACAGTCCAGTCGATTTCCGTTTTCTTTTCTTCTTATATTGGTACACTCGTCCCGAACATATATTCACAGTTTTAGCTATATAACATTTTTTGTTTGTTTTTGAGAATCATAAAGGTTACAAGTGTTTTGCGTGTTCGGCAATTTTTTGCTGTCGAAAAATATGGCTTTGGTTTTGACGTAATAATCATATACCCATGATTCGTCACCAGTTATGATCCTTTTGAGCAAATCAGAATCATCATTGACGTCATTCAACAGTTTCTAAGCGAAATTCAAAAAGTCACCTTACTTTTTGATCACACTTCGTATACATATCTATCTTTATGTGCATGATATATATATAATGTATATATCTCTCTATATATCTGTAGTGGGTATGTGGTATACGTGCTTATATATTATATCTCGTATAGCATGTTTTCTTGTGGACAGTGCCGTACCATGTCATGACATTACCACCTGACAAGAGGGTTCCTCCCCGTCGTTGTCAGAGGACACTCGACTCTCGTTTCTCCTAGCAGTAATCACGTTAATAATTCTCTACTCTGCGACCAGAAGAGTGCATATGCTATGTACGTTCCCTCTTCCCCCCTACATCACCCCACCACACCCCCAACCCATCTTGAAATAATTAACGAGAACGACGCTCCCGGATGTTATCGGATAAACCGCTACAAAATTAATAGTCATCTTCTTGTGTGATTTATTCTTTTTTTTTTGTTTATTTTTTTTTTCGTTTCTTCCTCTTCTTCCTTTTTCGATAGACTAATTTCTAACGAATTACAAACGTCACGCTGTATCGTTTTTTTTTCTTGACATTTGATATGCTGTAATTTACGATCGTGAACAAAAATATTTTTATTTGTTCATTCTACAAATTGTGCAAATAGATTTCTTCTCGTTTACGTTCTTATTTGGTAAGATAAATGTTTGTTTAAAGGATAGAATTTGATATATTTTCTAGGTAATTAATTTAAAACAAAAAAAATCAATTATAATTTAGAGTCTTTTCTTAACGATTAAAATTACACATCATTCATCAATTATTTTACAACAATTATATCTTTGTTTAATGATTGAAGAAGTATAAATACAAATAAATGTACGTTATCGTTTAATAAGAAACATCAATGGAAAAGATATTTTTTATTATTTGATGACGTTGATAATGGAAGACGATAAAAACATTCTAACAATCTACGAAAGAAAAATCGTGAAAATTTTGTTGAAGAAGAAAAAATATATGTAATCTAATAAGTATTATAAGATAAGAGGTAATAGAGATAAGTATTTCCGGAAAGAGAACGTTTATTAATAGCCATATGTTCGAACAATTATTTATTTTCTTTTTTAATCGATAAATATTATTTTCATCCTGGATCCTAAACGTTTTAAGAGGAAGAAAGAAAAAAAGAAAAAAAGAAAAAAATATCGTCGTCATGCGCCAAAGTCAACGTCGGTCGGTGTTACAAAAAAGAAAAAAAGAAGAACAAAAAAGTTAACAAAATAAATCGTTGAAATAACTCGATGTCGCGTTTCATCAAAAAAAATTATGAAATTGATTAATAGATAAATAAATGTTAGGTGCATTGTTTATTTGACGTTATCGTCAAATTTTTTTTTTCTCTCTCTCTCTCTCTCTCTCGATAAATTAAAAAACGAAGAGGTAATTATCTATGCTAATCATTTTACGTAATATTTATATAAAAAAAAAATTATGCTGTAACATAAAGTAATATTATTTATATTACAGGATGTATACTTTTTCTAATTGTAAGATCATTTTATCGTTAAAATCGAAATTCTTTGGGAGGCGTGGGGGAAGAAACAAAACTTTTCTTTTGCTTCCTTAGAAATAATTCAAACGACGAAAGTTTTCGTCGAACAAAAATGATCATTTTTCCATTAGAGATCGATCATATTCTCTCTGACGTATGTATGTATATTATTTTTATTATTTTTATCGTTTTTATTTACTGTCTTGATCGATATTTTATTACGCATAAAAGTAAAGAAAATATTTTCAATAATTATTTTAACAAACTGAATTAATACGAGATTTTAAATATTAAATATTTATCAAAAGAAAAATATAAAAAGGAACAACAATAATATCGGTTGAATGGTTGAAAATTTGTATCCAGGATAAAATAAAGTAATAGTAGTTTCTAAAATCGATCACGTGTTGATTATCACGCTTATTGTTCTTTAATTACATAAAGTCATTCGTGATTGTTTTAATTTTTCTTTCTTATAAACTATCTTACGTTAGGTAAGAATCTTATAGTTGAAAGAGGGTAGGTAGTAAGGTGGTGGGGTAGAGGTTGGGGGGGGGGAGAAGAGTGGAGATTGCATCGTCGCAAGAAGATGATAAACGATCGACGCGTGGAATTCGCTTCGTGGACGGCTTCTCTGAGGGTCTGGTCGTGATTAAAGAAAATAAAAGATTATATAAAAAAAAAAATAAAAAGAAAGAAAGAGAAAAAAGAAAGATGGTTAACACTGTGTAAGTTTTACACCCATAGGAGGTCAAGTCGAATTAGTTTGTACCAAGTTACATCCCATACACACATGTTTTCCACTCACTTATGTTAGATATATATATGTGAATAGTACAACTGAATTCAGTCTTTGTAACGACTGTCATGGCGGCGGCATGTATCTTATGCGTCACAGAATCATCGTGCCTTTCTTCTTCTTTATTTTATTTATTTACTTTTTTTCTTTTTCTTTTTTATTTCCTTTAAAACGAGGAGAGTAATCGCAGCATTACACTACTACCACTACCACCACTACTACTACTACTACTACGTTAGTCGAAGGAACATATGTTGTGTGTCATTGCTATTGTGTTCTCTTAACATCTGAAAGCAATCTCGAACTCACTTCGGTTCAAGAAAAAGGTTATTTTGCGTGCTTGTATATTATATGCATATTTTTTTATTTCTTCCATATTTTTTCTTGTTTTCTCGAATATAGTTGTAGTAGTAAAACCTTGATTTTTAAGAAATCTAATAAGGGATGTTAATTTTTTTTCCTTTATTTAAAACTATCATTTTGAATAATAGAAAGAATCACATTTCCAAGCACGTGCAGGTGATTGAAATGAATTCAAAAATTCAAGGACATTGAAAAAAGAATACATATCATATGTTTCTTATCACGTGCGTTGAAAACTTTGATAAAAAGTTATGTTCATATTTCTACATACATGTATACGTAATTTAGTTTTTATATCGAAGTAATTTTCGTGCTCGTTAAGGAAATAATGGTTAATAGGTTAAGAACAAGATAAAAAAAAGAAATAGTTGCGCGAGAAACTAGTGGCAGGAAAGAAAAAGAGAAAAGATGAAGTAAAATTGATAACCCGTTGTAGAATAAATAAAAAATTAAGTTACATACACACACATGTATATACATAGATATAAACTTGACCAGTATGAAACAATCCGTACAAGCATACAATTTTCTTTTTTTATCAATGTGACACAGACCCTGTACTATTATTTGTTTTCACCTGCGATTATTACAAATTATTATTTTTCTTCGACCAATGGGATATATACGATAATCGTTGAAACGTAAATAAAATATCGATTATCGATTTCAGATTATTTTTATTGTTATTACATAAACGTATGGATAATTCGTAAGCATATGAATAATTTATGCTAGATTATTAAGAAGTTATTTAAAATTATCTTTTTTTTAACTGCCAGACTGCTAGTCTTCGTTGTCATGCAATCCTTGTAAGAGATCAATCATATTTTTATTGGTTCTCCTTCGTTACTCGAATTTTAATATCGACGATAAACAATTTTAAATTGAAATAAAAAATATTAAACACACGCGCGCACACACACACACTCTGTTACGAAACGTCCTAACGTCGTCTTGAAATCTGAACAATCAACGATTAATTTCTTACAAAGGATACTTGTAATCATTACGATAAGAGGCAACACAAAGAAAAAAAAAGAAAAAAAAACATTCTTTGTAATATTATCTCGAAGCACACTAACATATTCGTCGATCTCAACTCTTTGGCAACGTTTTTTGAATTACACACTGGCTAGACTTCCTCTGGAAACCGTAATTTCCGTCGGGATAAGAAGCACTAGAACTTGTGATAGAAAGAATGAGAAAGACAGAGACAGACAGATAGAGAGGGAGAGAGAGAGAGAATGAGTCAGATCGTACGATTAGTTCGGTTAAAGTCACGAACAGTAAGACAGCATTGGTTGCTTGAAACTCGAACGTGTTAAATTCGTGCTTTCGTTGCGATCGATTGTAATTCTGAAAAAGTTCACATAAGAAATCAAAATACAATCTAAGGCGAGAAAAGATTTACGTGATACTTATTTAAAGGGAATGATACTTTGAACGACTTAAATTTTAAAAACATCATTTATCGTATTATTTATAAACAATTGCATGCTGTGGGTGAAACACCACATTGATCTTACAACCATATAAATGAAAATTATATTTAGTTTCTAAAAGTTATATTAAAATAAATATTAGGTATTTTGTCGACAACTCAATAGAAAAATCCGACATTTTTTTTCCACCAACCCATTATTATTATAAATAAATATATTATATTTTGATTATATATATACTTGTTTACTTTTAATTTAGCTTAATAAAGTAGTATTTGAAATATTTTATTTCTGAATTTTTTTGAATATAAAAATATTAAAGTCCTATAGATACAAAAAAGAAATCCTACACAAAATTTCGTAATATACTATATCTCATTCAAAAAGTCTAACTGTTCGTTAATTATTTTAAAAAAGGACGAAAAGATTGTAAACATAATTTATTTTTTTTTTTTTAAATATGATCACATACTACATTGAGCTCGTTAATTCTATACGAGTCATTTGAGCTGAGGCAAGGAAAGTAAGATCATCGGCGTGAATAGCGTAATGCATAATTTAACGATGTTTATTTAAAAAATGCTATGAATAGTGAATTAACATGCGTGTGTATATGTACAAGTATATATATATATACAAAATTTTCATACATATCATCGATACAAAAGAATCTATAAGAAATCCTATAAATTTTTCTTTCTTTCTTTTTTTTTTTAAATGCATCGATGTCCTTGTAATCCTTTCACGATACTTTTTGATCACACTTTTGTAGCCGGTGAATAACCGACACGCGATGAATATTGAATAGGATGTTTCTTCAATCGTTTATTGGATATCAGATGTGTATTGATGTCTTCTAACTCTTGAAATTATTAAAAGAAATTCAAGAATTAAATTATATATCTTAAAGGATATTTAAATAAAAAGAAAATTATAGTATGTTTGTAATATCATCGAGTATTATTATTATTATTTTGATTGGGTACAATTTTGTCTCGCGTTATTGAATAAAATGAAAAGAATTATTCTTTCTTTTATACAAAATACATTTGTATAAAATTCATTTGAATAATATCTTCATTATATTTGTAATCAATATCTTGCATTTATTTGATTCGAGAAGTTTTTTTACTAGAACAGAAAAATAAATCATTCGAATATTATCTTTTTTCTTTTCTTTTTCTTTTCTTTTATAATTTTGTAAGAGTGTTTAATTTACGATTAATATTTCAATACAATAACAACAACAAATGTGTCTCTCTTCTGACATATTAGCTTTTATAAATGTGTACACCTGCATGTGAACTAAAGAAAGAAAAAAGAAAAAAAAAAGACGAATATAAATACGGATTTATCAAAAGAGAATTAACATAACGTATATTTATATATGAGAATAAATGATGGTATACACCAATACGTATTATACACTATGCTATCAAACTACCTGCATGTTTTCAGAACATTTTTCAAACAATACTAAAGAAATAACACGTGTTGTATCGTTAAAAATATTTCAAAGTTTTACACGTTCCTCGTTATTCCGTAATTGTTAAACGAACAATTAAACTTTGGCACGTTTAGTTGAAATTTTTATTTCAGATAATATACCATATGCCTAACATACTTACATTTTTTGTTACAGAATCCATACGTGAGAGAAGTGGCAGAGAAGAAAGGCGCCTATTTCGAAGAAATTATCGAAAATAATATTTGCCAAAGTTCTTTCGATAATAGAAAAAAGAAAAGAATATACCAATATTTATCGAACAAAGAACAATTCTTTGAAAAATAATATACGTGTTAAAGTTTCAAAGAGTATAAAGAAGGAGTTAGATTAATCGAAAAGATTACTCCGCGTAATAATAATAATAATAATAATAATAATAATGTAGTCTGGCAAATGTTACACAAATAATAAATAAAAAGAAAAATATGTTGATCGATTTAAAAGACTAAAAATAAATAAGGGTGTTGTTGTATTATATCGAGAAGTGAAAGAAGAAACCAAAAAGAAAAAAGGAAATAAAATAAAATCAGAAGAAGAAAAAAGAAAGTGAAGATAAAGAAAGGTGGTGATTGGTGGGTTGTTTAGTGGTGGTTTGTTCCGTCGGGTTAGTGGTTTATTCTCTCTCGAAGTGGGGGGAAAGAAAATCATTATTTTTTCTGCCCTACTCGTTTGAGCTTCTTTCGTGAAGGCCAAAGGAGAAAGGATTTGAGTTTTTCGCGACAGGATGAGGACGTTGGGAGACGTTGTTGCCGATCCCGTAGACGAGGAGAAGGACAGTACTGATTCAGGGCATGGAACTGTCGGCAAAGAATTTGGTCAGAGAACTCTAAGATCCTTGAAAAGAGGACTCGGACGATTGTGGAAGAGACATAGGGGCAATGCCTCGATAACCGACTATGATCCTTGTTATAAGGTCGCCTATCTTGGGAATGTCCTTACTGGATGGGCCAAGGGTGAGTTCTTTTATTTTATTTTACATTTCTTTTCGTTTTTCTTTTTCAAACATACCCTAGGTCAATCGACTATCTTTCTCACTCTCCCCTCTTATCCATTATTTATTTTTAGACATTTTATAATATATTCTTACAAAAATAGAAGACTTCTTTCTTTTCTAATTTCCATCTTGATATTTTCGTAAATTTTTTGTTTTTTCTTTTATTCATTTTATTACTTGAAATATTACTAATCGTTTATGTTAATTAAAAAGAATTTAGAAGTTGAGTTAATTTACACACGTTGTTTGTTTTTTTTTTCGAAGAGTTTTAGATAGGAGTGGTATTTCATTTTCTTTTTATAAAGATTTATTGCAAATTATATTAATAATATATATATATACGTAAAATAATACTAATATATATAATATTATTATATAAACAAATATCTAATATGTATGAAATATTATAAAATATATATAATACATATAAAAGAAATGTCGGATTTTTGGCCGCAATTTAATGGAAAAATCCGACATTTTTTTCCACCAACTCAATCTTTTAATGTATATATATATATAAATAATATAATATTAATAATAATATAAATATAATGAGGGTATATAATAATATAATATATAAATATAATATTTAATATAAAATATATCACACTTTTATAATAATAGTTTAGTACATGAATATGTATTTCTGAAAGAAAAAAAAATGATTACATTATAATATTTAATATGCAAAACTTCTTGATGCGTTCTTATTACTTATTCATTTATAATGATAGTTTTCTTTTTTCCTGCTTCTTCTTCTTTTCCTGTTCTCTTTATTCGCGATAAACAATAATTAAAATCTGTTAATCAGAAATCCATGCAAATTGGGTTTTTCTCTCGTTCTCTGATTATTCGAAACCGTACTTGTGCGAGCAAGTAGGACGAATAGGATGGATTGACTTGATCAAATGAACGATCTTGAATACACCGAGGTTGAAAATAAAATGCCATCGAGTAAGGTCATCGTCTTACCAGTAATTAATCATTTCTTTACGAGTAAGAAACTTCTTTTTTCTCTCTCTCTTTCTCTTTCTCTCTTCTGTACAGTAAATTTATTTATTCTCCTGCTGCATATATTCGTACCTTCGGAACTAACGTAATAGAAAAATTCACTGAAGATGTTTTATCGAATTATTCTTTCTTTTTATTTTTTTTTTTAATCGTTATTAATTATTTCTTTTTTAAATAAATATCGTTATACGGAAAAAAAAGAAACAGGAGAAGGAAAAAAAATATGCCTGAAGGAACGATTCGTTGATTCGAGAGAAACCCAAAAAAAAAAAGAAGAGAATAATTACAAATTTGACTTTCAATTTCTTTTTTCCTTTTTAATAAAGAGGTGGGAGGGGGGAGGGAGAAATAAAATATCTCACTCGTTAAAATTTTTTTCTTAAAAAACAAATATGTTTTGTTCGAATAAAATTACATGGAAAGACTTACCTTTTAGTGCTTACATCATTTGTTAAATTAATCAACGTGTATAGAAGATCTGCGAATGAAATTCCAAAGAAATGAGTAATTTGTGGATGTTATGTCACGTTATAATGTTAACCAACGCTAATTGCTTTTTGTCATGCTATAAATATCTAATGTGCACAATCTACTGTTTGCTTATTACGGTTTGATTATTAACTATTATTCTTCTTCTTTTAAAAAAGAAAAATAAAAAAAGGATCATTCCAAATTCTATAAACGAGATTTAAACTTAATTTGGAAATAAATATAAGTATTTAGGTCGTCCCATAAGTTTCATCATTATTTTTTAGTATAAAATATTTTCTGTGTGTTGTATTTTATATCATTTTACTTAACAATATACGATTTTATTCCTATTTACATTATTTATAATACTCTATGGTATTTAATATTAATAAAATAATAAAAAATATATAAAATATTAATTATGAAAAGTTAATTAAGAAAAAAAAAAGGAAGAAACTTATGGGACGACATAATATTTATTATCTTGGAAACTAAATCATTTTAATTAGTTTCTTATTACCCGATTCTTATAAAACTCGTTCTCTTAAAATTATTTTTCCTCTTATCTCATGTACAATTTAAAATGGCTATTTAAGTAGAAATGAAAAAGTTATATTCGTCGTTAGAAAGAAATGAGAATATTGGTCTTCGGTGTCAATGGCCGGACATACTAACTCTTAACACACACACACAGGATAACACACGTATACTTATTTTACACGAGAGAATAGTCGATAACCCCCCTACTTTTTCTACATACCTTTACGATAGCTTTGGTCTATCTTAATCATCAATTAGCGTAATTATTACGGTACCCTTTAATAACGAATTTATATCTAACTCCACATTCGTTAGATTAATCCAACTGTAATATATTTTTAATTCGAAATATAAACTCATTGTGTTGAATGGTGAAGAAATTTATTGACATTTTTGGAAAAAAAAAACGATTTTTCGTTCTGTTATGTCTTCACGATTTTACGAACTGTATATATTAGGTTGGTGTGTATGAAATATCGAATTTTTAAGTTTCTTCGTCTTGCCAATTTGAGAAAGACGTCGTAATATTGTTGTATGGTCAACTTGTGTTGTATGGCAAGTTCCCTCGTAGATACAAGTTGGATTCGCTTCCACCAATGCCTTCAAATTATCATTTTTCACAGAAGTTTTTTTGGTCTTCCACGCGGATCATTTTGTATTGAAAAATCACCTAACCGAAATTTTTTAACAGTATTCTCCCCAAACGCTTGGTTTATGTTGCGTGCAACTTTTGCAGCAGCATTATTACCAAGTTTATATTCATAAAAAAAAGATAAGACGAATATCGGTCGAATTCATATCGGTACAAAAATTCTAAACAAATAACAAAAGGGAATACTTTGGAGAAAATTTCCTTTGTTGAAATATGACTCTGGCAATAGACAGTACGATTATAAACGAGGTTATACCAAAAACTAAAGTATAATGAAAACAGGGAGACAAACGTTCACATGTAAAAAATAATCCGACATTTCGTATGCACCAACCTAATAGATTAAGAGTATTTGTTTATAATGCGATAGGGTCTCGTTCTTGTAAACTGAACGATGTAAGCAGTAATAGAAATATAAAGTATGCTTCTTTATATTCGAGGGCAAGGGAACTTATAAACAATGAACTCACTATTACCTTATTTTTTACCCACTCTATTCTCGACTTCCAAGCTGTTAAGACGTCTTATTATAAAAGAAATACATATATTCTTAAACTTTTATACTTCGACTTGAAAAGTGTTAATATTTCCACCTATCCTTAAATAATATAACGTATCTGGATAACCGAGAACGTTCTCCGGCATAACAGTTTGATAATCGAAATCATCGCATATTGTTAAAGACCTTTTTTTTATTTTTTTTTATTTTTAAATTAACTTTGTCAGTTACGAGTTTCATGAACGAACGTGGACAAACGTGATATATATGCCGATACCATAAATAATCGAGATTAAACATTTTATCACCTTTTCTCTCTCAATGAGTATTTTTTCTTTGTTTTTTTCTTTTCTTTTTTTATCCTTGCCAAGTTTTACAATATTCGTGACAAGGATACGAAATTATAACACGGAAAAGATGATCGATATCAGAAGCAAAGTATCAATGACGTATTCTCTCTCTCTCTTTCTCTCTCTCTCTCTCTCTCTTTTTTCTCTCTCATTGCAGCAAAATGAAATTGAATTTGCGTTGCCAATGGAAAAAATCAATTTGACTTATTCATTAAATGCAACCAGCATTCTCAAGGATATTCTTGGTTGACATTCGATACGTTCGTAATAATTCAAAGTGTAAATCTGAAAAAAAAATTGAAAGAGAGAGAGAGAGAGAGAGAGAGAGAGAGAAAGATTCGAGGACATTCATTGATTGCACCAAGGAAATATGATTTTTTTTTTATTATGACTTTCTTTTATTTTTATTTGGAAGTTTCTCGCAGGGAGAAAAATAAATTCGACGAAATTCTTCATATTTTCTCCACCTAGGTGATAAATAAGTCTTTCGACAATTGTTTCCTGGCATTTATAAAATCGACGAACTTTTCAAAGTTTCGATATATCAAGAAAGAAACTTTTTTTTCTGATATCCCCAAGGGGGCCGGTGGAGGGAGGGGGGAGTTAGATATAAAATTTGAAACTAGGAATATGATTTCTTTTAGACTATTTTATTTTTTTGTAAATTCTAGCGATAATAAAATGTCACGAGAGGTAATAAATCAATCGATTTGGAACGGTATAGAAAAAAAAACACACACAATCGTCTTCGTTGCAATATTCTTTTCATACTCATCAAAAATAATATCTCGTACGTTCGAACGTTAAATTAACCGATCTTTGCTTAAAATTACTTTTTCTTTTATATTTTATTTTTTAAGTTCTATTACAAAATAAAATCAGCATTATTACATTGGGTTGATGGAAAAAAAAATGTTGGATTTTTGGCCACGATTCAATGTGGAAAATCCGACATTTTTTTTTTTCACCAACGCAATACGTATACTTTTTTTTTTTTACATAAGAATACTTATGGAAATAAATTTTTTCGTTTTGTCTGGTATCTTTTCATCGTCGACGTCAACGTCCAAAATAATCAGCAAATTTTGATTTATGATAAGTACCAAAGAGGGAGAGGTACATTTCATAAATGCATGAGTTACAAAAACAAGTTACAGGAAGAAAAATGATGTTATTATTTCTATACTCCTAAGAACAAGAAGACACGCATACAATTTAGTGATATTTTAAAATATAAATGCCTGTTTAAGGTGCATATCAAATCATGTCGCGTCATTTGTGATCTTCTAATTTATTGAATATATTTTCAAAAAAATCGAAAGGTAAAAGAAGAAGAAGAAGAAGAAGAATGATAATACTTATTTATAATAATAAATCGAGATAAGGTTTTTTTTTATATAAAAATTAAAATATATTTTTTTCCAACACATTTTTCAACGTTTTGACGAGACTTATTGTTCTGTTTTGCTCTTGGAAATAATCGTGAAACTGTGTGAGGAAAAGGAGATCTCTTTTATACTAACACACACAAACACATATATAAGCACCGAAGAAATGATCGTAGGCGGTAAAAGAAAAATAAATTGTCGACGAAGGATCTGCCGGCTTCTCTTTTTCAGTGCACGTCCTTCGACGAATTCACACAACGGTTTCCAGTTTTGCAGCGAACTCGTTCCAGCTGGTGACCTTCGTGTCTCGTTTTCTGGAAGATCACCGAAAAGTTTTTCCCCTTTTGTTTCCTATTTTATTTTTCTTCCTCCTAATATTTCCTCCTATTTCACGAAAATGGTTATTCTCTCCTATTTTATTATTTCCCCCCACGGATTTTCTTCGTTCATAGTTATGGTTGTTTTATGCGACTATAGAGTCAACGCGTTGTCTATGTAAAGAAAGTAACAGACGTTTCTACGAATACACGGACACACACACAATTACATATTTTAATTTACTAACAATATTGTTGTTAAAAATAGCTTGTTATACTGCTTGTTAGTATTTATAGAAATTTGAATAGTATGAAAATATAAAAACTCATACAAATTCATGTGAAAAGATTGAAACGCATTAGTCAGACTGTCTAACAATAAGAATAAAATCAAAAGAATTTATAAATTATTATAATAAAAGAAGGATTTATATTTAGAAAAATTTGTTTTTTTGTATACATTTAAAAATGTTTGCCACCATTCATTTAATACAAACATATATACAATTTCACATTTGATATATGCTTATCGTTCATATTAGAATTTATGTTGATAGCGTGATTCAAGTTTGTTCGACTTTTATGAAGACAAATGTTATATGTGTATAGTAAATAAAATAAAATAAAAAAACATACACACACATACAGGCAGACAGACGGTATACTTTCCTGACAGACTAACTCAGCTGAATTCCAAGGAAATCTGTCGTAACGTTGAAGTTTCGTAGAACTCGGTTTTGCAATCTATACGAGAATCTCGATTACGTTAACGAATCAAACAAGGAAAAATGATTCTATGTTTCCTTAACAAAAAAATATTAATTAAAATTATATTAAACGATTTTAAACATTTATTTATACTTTTTTTAAAGTTTTCTTGGACTTATCATAATGTTTTATTAGAAATCAAACAATTCTACCATAAGTTATTAATACATTTTTCTAATTCAGGAAAAAAGACACATGTTTTGTGAATATGATTAAATTGATTTTTGTTTTGGTTGTTATTCCTTCGGATAAAAATTAGCATTTTTATTGGAAATAGATGAGCACAGACGAGGAAACAAATGACATTGAATAAATTGGACGATGTTTTAATGTACTAGAAAATAATGAAGGAAAATCGTTAGATATCGTTGTTGGTTATTTTGAGGAAAGATTAACAGATTTCTTGTCAATTTATGTTAATAATCGTGATAATAATCACTAAAAAAGGTTTCTAAATATAAATTTATCGTCAGAGACATTTGATTAAAATGTTTATATTCAAACGGTGTACTACAAAAAAACACCAACCAGGGGTTCGTGATAAAAATATATTCTAGAGGAAAAATATCAACTTGTATTGTGTCAAACACGTCCAAATCTCCTTATGTCTCTTCCTCTTATTTTCTCTCTCTATCTTTCTCTCTCTTTCTTTTTCGAAGAAGGGAAAAAAAGGAAATCATAAGACTTATCATCACTCTTATTTAATCTTTTTCGTGACGCGTAAAATAAATGCTCGTAAAAAAGATTGTACACATTTCTTCTCGTTTTTGAATCATTTCATTCATATTACTGCGACAAATGTGTTTATCTTTTCAATGGTTTTATTATGTTTCTATGAAAAAAAGTAAGATTAAAAAAAAAAACATAGAAAAAAAATAAATAATACAATGAAATACGTGCAAGATTCAAAAACCGTATTTTAACGCGTTGATTGAATGCTACGGGAGATGGAGGGGGTTTAGAACAAATTTCAAATAATAATGTGCAAAAATTTATTAAAAAATAAAACAAAAATAATAATACAACGAAATACGCTCAAAATAAAAAAATCGTATTTCAACGCATTGAATACAACGGAGTGTGCAGGGGAAGTATAGCAAATCTCTAATAATAATGTGCAAAAATTTATTTAAAAAAAAAAAAGAAAAGTAATAAACGTTAAAGTAATAAGTATCGCGTCGTTACGTCGAAAATATAATAGTTTCGCAGTTAGTATGATATCATAGGGTAGGGGAGCAGTATAGTTGAAATTGTTTCCTCTTCAATTATGGTTGAATGTTCCGAAGGTTGGCGAAGTTTTCCTGGCCGTGATGTTCGAGATAACGGAAGAAAGAAAAAAAAGAAAGAAAAAAAAATCATCAACGGATCGGTGGTCGGTATAGTATTTAATTGGGGATAATACTTAACAGACAGAGTGTTACGGGCTAGCGATCGAACCTTGTTGTGTTGGTCCTCTTCGTTGGTTGGTTGTTGCTGTTGGTATTCACTTCCTCTTCCGCATCGTTCCAGTACGTCCGCTTTTCCGTTTGATGCTTGCTTTCTGGTAGTGGTGGTGATGGTGATAATCGGCATGCAACGAATCGGTACGCGATTGCTATGACACCAATACATTTCATTTAAAGCTTTCCTTTTTTCTTTCTTTTTTTTTTTTGAAGAGTCCAACAATTTTTATAAAATTTTTTTAGCGACGAATCGTCACGCATCTTTAAAAAGAAATCAAACCTTTCTCTACCTAATCAAAGGAAAATACTTAATTTATTTATTAGGTTCCGTTTTTTTTTATATACAAATTATTCTCGAATAAATTTGAATTTAACACCTTGAGCGCCATGTCACCCAAAATAGGTGACAGATGTGTTTCCAGGAAGGCTTCGTCACCCATTTTGGGTGACACTTTTATTATTTAAAAGAATAGTATTTTTAATTGAAATTTAATGGAATAAGTACTAAAGTATAAGATAGTCACTTTTGGGTCCCGTATCAATCTTACCAAGACGTTGTCGTTTAATGTTTTAACCCTTTAAGCGTTATGAACCCATATATGCTTTCTTACACAACCATTCGATTTTGACTATGAACCCATATATGCGTTCTCGCATAACATTGGCTTATGTATTGAACCCTGCTCTGAAATTTACCACTCAATCTAAAATTATTAAATTTTAAATTTACAAGATATAATTTACTGCATATATCTATTTATATTGTTCATGTTATTGTTGTTTAATGAAATAAATGGGCAGTCCACAGCGCACGCTTAATGTCGGGCGAGTCTGCTCAACTTGCACTCTTTCATAAAAAATACGTAGCCCACGGTAGGCTTTTTTCATCAGATAACTCAATGCTCGAAGGATTAATAGTAAAATTTTTTTAAAACGTGTATATATATATTATCATAAAGATAAGTGAAATAATCAGTAGATGCTCGCGTGTTAATTTAAAAAAAAAATAACAAAATATTACTATCAGTCATGTTCATTGAACTTTTTGTTTTTTTATTCATCAAACGACAATACAGTTCCATCACGGAAGAGTGAAAATCAATGTTTATATTTATTATTTTATGTATCTTTTCTCTCCTTCAATAAAACGCAAGGTGAAATTGCATATAACGCATTGAAAATTATCTTGCGAACGTGACGATAAAGTTGAACGAGTCATAACTGATGACGTCATGCAATCACTAAAGGTAATCCTGATCGTTAGGATGATGGCACGTGTACTGATCGTGAAAATCTATCGATCTTGAAAAACTGATCGAACGATCATCTTGTGATAATGATCTTTAAAAAAAAAAAAATGAGAGATTAGAAAATTAGAAAATAAATGTAACAAAAATTATACATGTCTGCGTGATTATAGAAAAATGATAATGATTTGATTCTTTACCGCGAATTAAACAAAATTATAATCTTTTTTTTTCCGTTGTTGTTGTTGTTCTTCTTCTTCTTTCCCTCTCATATTTTTAATCTATTCTATATAACAAAGATAAGAAAAATAAATATAATTGTTAAAATATTTTACAATACAGTAAATATACTCGTATCTTTTTTATTTTTAATGAAACAAATTAAATATCTCGCATAATCTACAAAATGGTCCCCTATTTGTGTGAGTGTGTGAAACATCTTAGAAATAATATTATATATAATTATATTTGATTTATTAAAATTATCTATATTATATATCTTTTATATTTTCGAGTGTTTCATCTAAATACGGTAAATAATATAATACATTCCTAAGTACTTAAATGAACATTAAACAAGATTAAATCTTATAATCTACAGAAGAGAGATATTCCAAAGATTGTATCGTGAATTACATAAATATTATACATTCATCCCATTTTTTTCTTCTTATTATTATTTCATTACTATGATGATCTGACAGTTTTTACTTACAATTAGAAAAAATTCTATCCTAATAATTATATAGAAATAAAATTTAATTGTATTTTTTTTTTCTGTCTTGCTGTTAATATTTTCCACTGCTACCCTTCTTACTGACTGACCATTCTCGCAGTCTAAGTAACTGTACTAGCATTTCCTGTATTTCTAAATTGGTAAGGTGATCTCCGCCGAGTTGAACGGCGAATCGAACTATATCGAAGGTCAGGATGAACCTTTTCACTCTACCCAGTCTTCTTCTTTCGTTTCCAGTACAAACAGGTACATACACGCACATATATACACATGTATACACGTATATAAAAAAAAAACTATATGTACACGTTAATGTGTACTACATATAAACATGTAGTAGTTTAAGATATACATTCATACGCACGCACACACACATACATACATACATACATACATACATATACACATATGTACGCACGTGTGTATAAAAATTATATGTACACGTTAATGTGTACTACATATAAACATGTAGTAGTTTAAGATAGTTGGTGGTATTCCAGTCGCGTATATGCCACGGAATGCGAGTACTGTTTGTGAGCTTCGATTGCGTATCAGATTGTATGTATTCCATGAGTATTCATACGTATACGATATATCCAATCCTAACCCTGAAAGGATATCGTTGCTGAAACTCGTATGACGTTTCAACGAACATATGTGCCTATATTTATTTGACACTCCGATTTTACTCGTCATTACGAATTCCTTTGTCATATTAAAACTTTATTAAAGTTTATTATTCATATCAATCTTCTGATAAGGTTTTCTCAAAATAACTCTGTCTTGTTTCTACTTAAACTACAATAGTATATATTTCATTTAAAAAACTATCTAAAATTAAATAATCAAAATGTTTGTTTATAATAAACGGCAATTATTATTATTATTATAAATAAATAACGAAAAGAAAAATGTCTTAAAATATATCAAAAAAATTGATTTATGTATCATTTTTTTGTATCTTTCTTATTGAATTAGAAATAAAGTTTTAAAGAGCTATTAAAATTATGTAATATCCCATATGAAAATTTTCTTTCTCTCCTATGTTCAAAAAAGGATATTAATTATTAAATCGAATTAGAAATATAATAGAAATATTTTAATGGAACATTTGTAATAAGGAATAAATGTGTTTATTTGTAGGTGAAGGATGCGTCGAAAAGCCAGTGTCGACTTTATGGCGAAATTACGTGACCAGCAGTAGACCCGACGTTTCTATGAGGTTGACGGTGACGAATGGTGGTTTGACGGCAACTACTAAGGACCATGGTTTAACGGAATATTGGGCTCACAGAGTGACTTATTGTACAGCACCAGTGTCCCATCCACGACTTATCGTTTGGGTTTACAGACACGAAGGACGTAGGCTTAGGCCTGAATTAAGGTGCCATGCTGCATTGTGTAATAAGGAATCTACTGCTAGGAGATTAGCTTCGACCTTGAATGCTAGGTTACAACAGGCCCTTCTTGAATTTCGCAGAGATAAGATCTCTAGACAAAATGCTAGGTAAGATATATCATCTATTTTGTATGTTTTCATTTATGTATAATGAATTTTGACATAAGTAAGCAAGATCTATTCTTTGAGAGAGTTGTATAATACTTTATTTTAATTTAAATTACTGTTCAATGGTATATTTAAAAGAAAAATAATTTATATGATATTATATTTTATTAGTAATTATTATTTATTATTTACTTATTATATTTATTGTACGAATTATGATTTAAACGATATGAATTATAATTCATATAATTCATATCGTTTAAATATCATAAAAATTTATTAAACTTCCTTTGTAACATCCTTCATTTTTTTCTATGTAAATTATTATTTATGGTTACACACACATGGGAAGTGAACCAAAAAATAATATAAACAATTAATTCACTTCATTTTGAATTAGTATCGAAAAATATTTGCCCTATATATCATTGACATAAATACTTTATCGTTAATTTATCCTGATTTTATAATTTCTTCGTAATAAATTTGTTCAAAAAGAAAAAAAGAAAATCGTTCTTCCTTTAAATGTCATTTAAAGATCAAGGATAATCGAAGATTCTTCTCTCGTGTTTGCGTTCCAAAGTATATCTCAAAGTCTTGACCTTCGCGGAAAGGAAGAATTCAGGTCACGTTTATGTCGTGGTGGATCGCCACCACAAGCAGAGGATCGGATCGAGTCACGATTCGGGTCGAAGTGATCGTTTAATGTGCATTCGGGTCATAGATTCCACGACCGTTTTCTTCTTAAGAACAACTTAAACAAAAAGTATTATTTGCTTCCTTCTATTAGTTCGGTATATTGATTCTATTATATAAGACAAACAGGTTTGTTCGTTTGAACAAGACTACTATACAGAACTTCCGTTTTTAAAAGACATATATTGTTGTAATTTAAATTATTTCTAATCAAAATTTATATTGTATAATAATTGTAAGTTGTTTATATTATAGTTCCTGATTATTATTATATTTTTATTTGATTTTCTTTAAAACTCTTAACACGAAAACTAGTTTGTCTTATACTTAAATAGAATAAATGATGAAACGTATGAAATTAAAGTGATTTAAATTATTTCTAATCAAAATTTATATTGTATAATAATTGTTAATAGTTTATATTATAGTTCCTGATTATAAATATACAAAAATATATTTATTTTATTTTATTTTTTTGATTCTCTTTAAAACTCTCTTTTAAACTCTATTAAAAATATACGATAAAGAAAAAAAATTTGATTTTTTACTCGCAGGTTGTCATTGGCAAATGCTCTCTACGAAAATCCTTCCTTACCAAGGAGAAAACTTCTATTGAGTACAGGTAGTCAAAATTATCGGCCTCCTTTGGAAAGGTCTAAAAGTGCACCAAAACTATCAGCCATCGAGGAAGATGCTGTTGCCGAAGAAATCGAACAACAACGATTACTCGAGGACCTTAGAACGTTGCAAACAGTGGCAAGAAGTTGGCAGGATCAGGATGGTTGGAGATTGGCACGTCTTTTGGATGCACTTAATCGAGAATCTTCTGATGAGAATGGAAGTATCTCGAGTGGGTGTGAAACCGCTAGCACGGCTACAAGCGAAGAAAGAACTATTGGTCCTGAGGATCATCAAATTGCTGGTTAGCATAATTAAATTTTAGAAATAATAATCTTATTCTGTACGTAATCTTTATTCTGTAATACGTCCTAACTTCTTATAATTCTATTTTATATTAATGAATTTAATGAAATAAAAATAAAATAAAATAAAATAATAATAATAATAATAATAATAATAATAATAATAATAACAATAATATTAAAATTTGACAATCCAGGTGAGACGGAGAATCAAGCAAACGCGAGAGTCCTTTACGAGGAAGAAAACGTAAGAGGAAGTGCTGGCCCACGAAGAAACTCCGAAGATTCACCGAATTTCATGACGTGTGCCGGTAGTCCACGTTTTCATCGTTGCAACGTAACACCAAATCGAAAAAGGTTCTCTTTAAGAACCGAGGAAGATGAATCGATGGAAGAGGAAGACGAAGACGAAGAAGAAGAAGAAGAAGAAGAAGAAGAAGAAGAAGAGGAGGAGGAGGAGGAGGAGGAAGAAGAAACTGAGAATACCCCCTCGAACCGTTTTGATTTCGAAGACGTCGAGGATTTCGACGATGTGGTGGATTACAGGCCGAGGGGTGAGATTCATCATAGAATCGAAACCACTCAGGAAAAGGATAGGCGAATATTGGAAAAATATCCTACCAGATTGAGTCGTAAATTGTCGCAAAACGATGAAACTACTTCTTCCTTTTTGACGTTGGATTCGCTCGACGAGGAAGTTGATAGCGATGAAAGTGGTTACGTTGAAGCACCGCCTAAATCATTTTTAGGACAAGAAGATAATAATAGAAAGGAGGAAAGTAATAAGTTACAAGATAATCCCAAAAATGAACTAGATGTTATTTTAGATAGCAGCAAATCTAACGACACGATCGAACACAAAGACGAAAATACGAAGATTGAAAAAAAATTGGATGACAGGAAACAGATCGATTTAGACTCTAATGATCCACTTTACGTAGTGGTCAAAGATAATCAAAAGATCAAAGAAAAAGGAGAACGCGAGAAATCAGACTTCATTAAGTGTCCGATATCGGAGACTATCAAGAAGCTAGCTAATGCTTCATTGAGAAGTTCCAAGTCTTTGGAAATGACTACTAACAGTTGTTCCAAAGCAATGACTAATCTCAAAACGTCGAAATCATTCGATGCTACCAATAAGAATGAAAACGTCGAAGTAGAGTCACCGAGTTTGTTACAAAGAAAACAATTGTTGGCTCAGCACGGCGTTATCGTCTAAAATTTCAATTAAAAAAAAAAACCTTGATTTTCCTCTCGTTTGCAAAATTATTTTCTTTTTTCGAAAGAGAAAGAGGGGGATAGGAAGGAGGAGGGGAGAAAGAGAAATTACGATGGAATTGCATTTTCGTAATGTGTACAGTGCATACATACGTGAATCGTTTTCACTAAAAAAAAAAAAGGATTGATCACTTTAGCATGCGATACGCTTTTGATGTTAGTTCCGTGATATATTAAAACGTATTATACGATTAAAATGAAATTCAGCAATTTCGATTGTTCGATTTCAAATCTGCTCGGCTTTCCGAGATTAGAAGAAAAAACAATATATATATATATGTAATCGTTTGATTTTATTATCGTCAATTTTATCGATTCGTTGCGACTAATGAGAGAGAGAGAGAGAGAGAGAGAGAGAGAGAGAGAGATAATGAGTGTACTTATTGGTTTAATTTTATTTTCAATGGATAATGTTAATTAATTAATCGTCTATACAGATCGAATGAATGAAACACTATTGTGTATCCCTAAAAGATATTTTACGTACTTGACACTCTCTTGGAAAATATTAAAAAAAAAAAACGAAAGTAGGTATACATATATATATTGTATAATTATTATATTTTTTTGTTCACACGTATCGTTTTCGCCGTGATCATTTTTTATTAAAACCCATTATTTGTCATTCGCATCTGTGTAATATTTTTCTTTTGTTTTTGTTTTTGTTTTTATCTCTATCTCGTTTTATTTTTCTTTTTATATTACATATTAGAAATTATTATTTTATTATTGGACGTGAAAGTTTATTATTAATAAATGGATATTATTCGTGTGTCAGATATTAAATGTGAATTAATCGGATAGATATTATACGAATTATAGTTTTTTTTTTTTATTTTCTTTAATGATTTAGTTTTATTTCGATGATTATATGGAATACAGTTCTTAAACACGAGAACCGTGCCATACACCATTAAAAAAAAAAAAGAAATGAAAGGAAAGCAGCTTTTTTTCATATGCACAAATTTCCCTATTCCTTTTTTTCCTAATCCTATAACACGTAACTTTTAATCAGAATAAAAATAATAAAGTTCGTGAATGTGGAAGGAGAAGAAAGTTGTATCAATCTCAATGTTATCATCGTTTCACTTGGTAAATAAAAGTGAAGATTTAGAATGAAAATATATTGAAAATACATTATTGATTATTGTACAAGTACTAAAATAAAGAAAATATCAAATAAAAAACCTATCGCAAGTCCATTAAAATAATTAAGATTTTAAGAAAGAATTATATGTGTTAGAGGAAAACAGAACTTGCAAAAAAATTAATTATACAGTTAATGAGATAAACGTGTAACGATAATCACCTGCAGGTAAACTAATAAATGGTAATTATTAATTTTTAATTATATGCAAATTCGAAATATGATTCTAGATCGATAGATGTAGTAATAACTCTTTTATAATTATACCATTTTTTTTTTTACTTCTCTGTAAGTTAAAAATGAGTAATACAAAAACGTGACTTAATCAGAAATGACACGTATAGGATCTATTAACCGAATCTATAATTTTAATCCTCCAGGAAATCTAACAATAAGTTAATTGCAACGTCTCCTAGTGTAAATTCTAAAAAGTAACTAAAACATTCAAGAAATATTATATTACTAACAATTGATATTGCAGTGAATTGCATCATCGACACATGGTATGATACAATTGCATTAACGACATATGGTATGATATAAAAATTCATTAATTGTTTTAATATTTTTACGTTAGATGACGCTATATCTAATTGAATCCTTTCTCTGCACCAAAGTAGATTTGGTTATCATTCTCCAGGGGCTTATTATATTGTAACTTTATTTTTATAAATTTTATATATGAGTATTATTTCTTACGAATCAGAACGAATTTCGAAAAATTGATAAAATATGCGAATATGCATTAAAATGAAAATACATTTTAATAAAAGTCTTAAACAAACGAGAAGAGGTATTTTTTCATTAAAAAAACATAAACTTGTCGCATAAAAATGAGGTCCTTCTTTCTAACTCGTAAAATTGGTGCCTCACGATTCGTGTACGTTAACGATGATTGTAACACGACCAAAGGAGAAAGTTAAGCATCTCAACGGAAGTATTGGACAAAAATCGAGAAAGGATAGATCGAGATCGTTTCCTCGAAGAATATCGACGATAAAAAAAAAAAAGAATTCCATTGGTTAACTTTTACTTATAGTTTCAAATTTAAATATCCAAGCGTTGAGAAGGACATAAATTTCGTGTGAATAAAAAAAAAACAAAAATGCAAAGCAATGGAGAAAATAAAAAATTCACCTGAAAAAAAATATATCTCTAAGAAAATAAGTATAATATATCGAGATAAGAAAGTTAGCGAATCAGGATGTTACATATTTAATATTTTCGTAAGAGATCGTAAGAGAGAATAAAAAAAAATAAAAAGAATGAGAAGATGGAAAAAAGAAAAAGGTAAAGAAATAAAATTATAAAGGTTGAGATGAGCCTGTTGCCGGGACCGTTAAAGGTTAAAAAGGCGAGAGGTACGTATAGAGAATAAGAATAAACGAAAGATACTGCAATCCGAGTAAGGCCTTGTGTCGTGTCAAGATCAAGGTACGTCTCTCTCTCTCTCTCTCTCTCTCTCTCTCTCTCTTTGTTGGTGTCCGATTCCGAGCTTGAGTCTTTCGTTGTGTCGTGTTTTGTTGGCTCGTATTCTTGTGTTATGTGTAAGCGCAAACGCTTGGTTCAAGCCTCGAGGCAGATCGGTGTATGACCTACTAAAAGAGGCTTCTACGAGCAAACGAGTGCGCCCACACGCATGGATTCGATCGAAACGAGATGTATATTCGTCTCAACGTGATCCATTATCCTTCTTCCTCCGTCGTCAATACAAGAAGTGGTAATTAGCAAAAATATTAATATTATTATACATTCAGGATAAAGTCATAAATAATGTTAATATGTCATTAGATTTCTAAAATTAAAAAGGAGGAAGGGAGGATTTTAGTATATATATAGGATTGGTGGAAAACTAATGTCGAATTTCAGTCCACGATTCAAGGGGCAAAATCCACCAATTATTATAAATAAATAATTTAAAATATATATATATATATCCATTATTTTTATCTTTATTTCAAGCTTAAAATAATGGATTAATTTTTTACTTCATCTAATATATAATATATATAATATATATAAATACTTTTAATTTACCGTGAAAAAATGTAGTATTTTAAATATTTTATTTTTTAATTTTATATATGTATATATATATATTATATATTAGATGTAGCAAAAAAGTAATCCATTATTTTAAGTTTGAAATAAAGGTAAAAATAATGGATTACTTTTTACCACACATCTAATGTATCGGATAAATGTATGTTTTGCGTATCTTCTTTCTCTCTCTCTCTCTCTCTCTCTCTCTCTCATTTTATTTTTATTTCTTTCTTTCACTGTTTGAAGAAAGAGCAAGTGGTGGGGAGATGTAGAGGCCGGACACGTGGGACACCATAGTCTCGACTCGTATAACGCGCGAGCGCACGCGGAGTGTTACTCGCGAGTAGTGTTAACGGCCTTGCTTTATGTGGGTCATGAAACAAGGTCCCACCAGCGGCAACGAGAACCATACGAGAAGCCAACACGGTACTGCCGCGACTCGATAGACAAGAGAGACAGACCTGATCGGACCTAATCGATAAGGGACTCCTATTTCCATTATCTTCTTTTACTATTAAATTAATCTATTTGACGTTTTTATAATCTTCTTTCTATCTTTCTCTCTATCTCTTTCTCTCTCTCTCTCTTCGTTCCAAATTATATTCATTATTTTTAGATTTATTTATTTGGATAATAACAATGAACATAATAATAATAATAATTTTTAATAAAAATAAATAAATATGAAATAGTATGAAAATACGTTTCCCTTCCCCCCCCCCCCTCCACTCCTATGGAAAGGGGGGACCTCTCCACCCATCAAAGTTCGCATTTGTTTTCATTGAGCGGTGTACGCTGACTTTAAAAACTACACGTTTGACGTTAATCGGTACTTTGCTGTTCCTAATTTTTTTTTTCTTTCTCTCTCTTTCTATCGGTACCCATAAGGTTTTCACCATGCGTCCGTCCTCTCGGGTTATAACTACGATGCCAAGAGAAATCGAATGTTGATCGTTTAAAGCATTACCGCGACGTGAGTTCTCGGCCCATTAGCCGCATTTGAGGTTCCTATGTCGATGATACGCAACAAAAGGGATTTAACGGGGTTTTGCATTACCCGACTTCTCGTTTCTTTTTTTTTTTTTAGAATTATTATCCGTTTTGTATATTATTCCTCCTTTAACTGGCGATTAATGTTTTCGTTGAAGAAAGAGAAAAAATATATAATACCCATACTGGTAAATGTAACGTTAACCTATTCCTGTCGTCAAATGATCATTAAAAAAAAAAATAAAATAACACATATGCGTCTCTTCATATAAAAACCAATTGGATAAGGAACGATATATTTTCTTTTATTTTAGTTATAAATAATGCACATTATTTATGTTACATTTAGATTTAATCGCATTTGTTTTATAAATATTACACAACCCGAATCATTTGACAACGAGTGGTAGGTTTGGTGTTAAAGAAAAAAAAGTATATTTTTGAACTGTCGATGACCGATATTAACTAGTTATCGTTTACGAATATCGAAGATATAAAAAAATACATATGGAAAAAAATGTATCAACTAGGGGACATAAAGAAATCGAATTACACGGATAATAATACGCTTTATACGTTGATACGTGATAATTAGGAATTCCTATTTTAAATGGATCATCAAGATAAGGGCAAGAAAACAGCTAGATATATACATCTATTCCTCGTGCGACGAATTCTTAACTGTATTTCTCTTTCTCCCTACTCCAACTCATTCGCCTATTTAAAACGTCCAAGAATTATGAAAGCAAAGCCCTCTAACGTCGATCATTTATGTCGAATTTGTACACTTTAACAAGTAAATGAATCTATGATTAGCAATGATTCGTTAATTAATCTTGACAGGATCTCTCCTACGAAAAGGGTCGTCACTTAAAGTAACGTAAGTTTCTATAAATGATGATAAATCGATTTGTATCGTAGTAAAAAAAGGGCTCGTTTAGAATTATGCCAACTTACACATAGCCGTTTCACGATGTACTAAATTACACCACTCATATATGTTCGAAATTCTATATACGAGATTTGGACGTATTGAAAATAATTTATTACGTATTCGAATAGATAACGAAAAAAAAAGTATTTTCAAATATTATATAAACTATACATTAGTTTGGGGAAAAAATAAATTCATTATTTTAAGCTTAAAATAAACGTAAAGATAATGAATTTATTTTTCCCCCAAATTAATATATAAATGTATAAATATATAAATATTTAATTAAATAATTACTTATTTATATAAAAAGTAGGGAGTGTGGGATGAAAAATTTTAAGCCAAACATAAAAACAATTTTTTTTATATACGTGAATATTTGTTTTTATTTTTTCTGTCGAGGTTGAAAACTTCTCAATCCATCGTCGTATAATTAATAAAAAAAAAAGTAATATTAAAATTTAATTTAAAGATATAATAAATATGATTCCCATAATATAATTAATATATAAATAATAATAATAATAATAATGATGATGATGATGATAAAAGTTTAAAATAAGCTCCACAAGTATCGGTGTTTGGAATCTTTTAACACAATCTCTGAACGATATTGCGTCGAGAGAAGCTCAGACGAACGATGCCAGACGATGATGGGAACTTTACCACGGGAATATGGAGAATCCCATTACCGGAGTTGGATGGTAAGAGATGATGCATTTATTTTACCTACAACCATATACCCAGTACATATACTTCGTCCATTGAGAAGGAGCTCTAAACTTAATTGTGTGAACTGTACCATTCGCATGATTCGAATTGCCTTTTTTAATTATTCGGCCCATTTGTGAAATTTACCCATTCGTTGTTGACTCTACTCTTATCTCTTCTATTTTATTGAAAATAAAAAAAAACAAGTTAATATTAAATATATATAATATATATAATTAAATATAATTAAATATAATTAAATATATATATATAATATTATATATTAGTTGTAGTAAAAAGAAAAAAAAAATAATTTTTTTTTTAAATTATTATTAGTCATCTGTCATAATTATCGAAATAATAGTATCTCACCTATCTTATCTTTAAATTAAGGAATTTTTATAATGAGATAATAATGACATTTTAACAACTATTATTTTTTTCCGATAATATTAATATTATAAGATTAAAATTAAACTCTAAAATTGTATGTCATTTACATTGAAATAAATGATGTTTTGTTCGAACGATTAATATTTCGTTTAATTCTAAGCACGTAAGGTATGCACGTACTAATAATAAATCCCATACAATCGTTTTAAAGAATCCAGTCAATAAAATAAACGCGAGTAATACGTGACTGACTAACTACCTGGACATCGAAGAAGAAGAAGAAGAAGAAAGGAAAAATAAAAAAAAAATAAAATAAAAAGCACGATCGTTTGTCGCGCTGCTTTCTAACGAAGTAGAGCGAAAGGAAAACGCGAGGTGCAACTTTGACAACGGATATAGACATTTTCCAGGGGCATGATCATTTATGTTTCTGTGTTTACGTGTTGTGTGTATGTATATGTGTATTTCAGAGAGTATGTAAATTTACAGTCTCTATTCATTGTCGTCACAATTAAAAATAAAATCTATCTTTGACGAATAACTTTGAACTTGAGAATTTGCAATATACATATACATTTATATATATGTGTGTGTATATATAATATATATGTATACATGGTAATATATATTTATATGCACGTGGGATATTGTGGTAACTCGTTGAAGATTATGCAGGAACCAGGCCAAGTCGAAATTCGACATACTTTTGATCGCGCATCCGAAATCGAGCTCTTTTCCTCTTTTATGATCTGAAGAAAAGAAAAAAAAAAAATTATTATACTAAAAGCTTTGGGAGAATCTCTTTTAATATTTATCATATATTCTATCTCTATCTCTCTCTCTCTTTCTATTTTAATATCGAGTTACCATCAAGTAGAATTTTATTTAAAATTAATATATTCATAATTTTTTTGTCACGACTATATAATATATAGGACTTAATTGATATATTATTTCAATTTAAAAATATGAAATTTAATTGTAATTATCATTGCTATATCGTTATTAATTTTTAAAATTATATCTTTCATGATATATTTGATCTAAAAAAAAATTATCTTTGATAATTAACTTACCTTTTATTGATTACATAATTTTTATTTTAAAGAATATTAATTGGAAGAAAAAGAAAATACATTATTTGATTATTCGGTAAGATCGTTAAGTACGTGTGCATATAATTTATTAATTATTCTGATTCGATCTATGGTTACGAATGTTGTACTTTTTATTACATTTGTTAGACGTTAAAATAATTTGATTAATATTACAGGTAAGAATAATTATGATGATTTGTCTTCTTCATATTCGTGTTATCAAATGACTTTAATCCTTCAAATCTTATTTTAAAAATAAACAAAAATTGATTCGACCAAACGACATCACCGATGAAATAGCAAAATTTTTCGAATGCCCGTTGAGAAATCGAAATGGCTTAGAAGCAGACCTCAACCAAGTTCGACACGCTTTCGAGCGTTTAAGGAAAGTTTCGCGACGCGAGATTATGTGTCATCGTGTTCGGCGCCCCTCTGAAAAAAAAGAAATAAAAAAGAAAGAAAGAAAGAAAGAAATATCGAAAACCGTACGAGATTCACAATAAGTCTAATATTTGAAATGCTGAACGTGTAACAGGGATTACGGACAAATTATTGATACAAGTTTGACCCAAGTTTTCCAATTTTTGAGATCAATAGAACAGGAAAAAGGGCAAAGAAAGATAATTCAGTATTCCTAAAGTGAATCGCGTTTGTTTAGAAATATAAATAATTCAATATACAAACACTATGACAATGTAGAATAAATAACATTTATTTAAATATTCATTGGATGAATGAAAAAAAAAAAAGAAAAAATTATTCTAAACATTAATAATAATAATAATGACCATTGACCATTTACACGAGCTAAACGAAAATACTAACGAAAATAAAACCTATTACGAAATTCGAACGGACCTATACTAACCATTTTACGTAAAATACAGTAATTAATAAAATCTTCAAATTAAAATCCCATTAATCTCGAACTATCGTTTCTCGTTTAATTCTTTACAAATACCTCCTTTTAATAATAGATAACATTCTTATCGGTCTTGATTATTTCAAATAATTATCATATCTTTACAAAACCATATTATTGTCGTTAGATATATCAAATGACTGTGAAATGGATAAGAAATATTTAATGGACTTTCGTTATGAATATATCATTGGTAAAGGTTTCAGCATTAGAACTTGTATTTTAATTTATCGAATCGGATGGTGGTGATGATGATGATGATGGTATATGCGTTACGAGCAAAGCCCACTCTTAGGATAGAAGACCCACTATTCAGAATCCTGAACCGAGTGAGTCGGGTTGCTAAGTGTGCCGTGTAAGTGGAACATCGCTGCCTGGTACCGGTGACGATGTGTACCAGCAGCAACGTAGTATAACGTCCTCCTCCCCCTTTTCCTCCTCCTCATCTACCACCTCTTGTACCCCACCTGAACCCCCCTTCATCATTCTCCTCTTCCTCTCCCCTATACGTCTTGCCCTTCTCCCTCTCTTCGAATTGAACGCAAGACATTGCTGCTCCTTGCACGGTGAAAGACTTTCTTTAAGCTGGTTCTCTTATACAGTAAAACCAAGAAGATAATATACCTAATGTCTGCTCGAACTATTATACTATTATATTTCTTTCTTGCCTACTTCTTTATTATTGATTATTATAGTACCTTTTTTTTCTTTTTCTTTCTTTCTATTTCTTTTTTAATATCTCAGAAACCGTTCCTCTCTTCTTTTTATTTTACTAAAGAAAAAAATAATATAATTAAGTTATATTATACTTACCGTATTATAATTGACATAGATGTTGGTTCTTCCTGTCGAATTTAAGAACTCAAATAATACTGCTGATTCTAGTTAATTTCTTTTTTTTTGTTTCTCTCTCTCTCTTTGGATTAATTTGAATAAAAACATTTTCTATAGGTTTTTTTTTCTTTTTAAACATTTCGTTATTACAAATAAAATGTGTCTTAATTTTTTTGGAATAATAATTTTTTTGAATTAGGAAAAGGTATGAGAAAATAATTAGCCTTTGTAGGAAAAAAAAATATTTTTATTGAAAAAAAAACCCTTCTAAGAATAATTAACAAATTACAAATGTAAAACTTAACTAATGCGAACAAACAATCCTCTCGTCTACGATCTGTCGTCAAATCGATTTAACACGTCTTCCTTTTCTTCGATTCATTTCAATTAGTGAACAAATAAAAGGATTGAAAGAGAAAAAAAAGGATTTAATAAAAAAGAAAACAAAACTATCGAGACTAGAAAAAAAGGGAGAAAAATATTTTTGGTGGTATCAATTGATAAAACAACTGAATCCACGTTAATAACAATTTACAATGATATCACGTTGCAGTTGTTGATCGGTCTCACAACTCGGTAACATCCAATCCTTTATCTACGCGTGCTGAATTACAATGACTTTTCCGAATAAGAAAATCTCAGTATGCGTTTGTTAAATAAACCGATCGGGTATCATTGTAGTTGAATAAATTGTTGAACTTGTTTGGCTCTTATTTAAGAGTATTCAGGTGAAATCGATCTGTGGTACCTGTAAGAACAAACAAACAAACAAACAAAAATAGAAGAGAATGAAAAATATGAATTTTCAAACTCGTTCCATACCCCGATGATGAGAAATAGAAAAGAAGATCCAACAACCGTCTAAATAATAATCGATTCATCGTCTCCCGATGTAACCCAGTGGAGAGGTTGATCATTTTCCTGGTTTTTCCTTTTGGATTATGTTATCTAGTCCTGTAAGTTGTTTTTTTTTACATTAGATCAAGAAGAATAAGAATAAGAAGAAGAAGAAGAATAAAAATAAGATGAATCCCTGTTGGGTTCACCAAGTTCGAAAAATTGAGGTCACTGAGTGTTGGTCGCAAGAGTTACTATAGACCTTCATCCAATTTGGTTCCTTTTCCTCCGTCATGGGTTTAGCTTTTAACTGTTAGATTCATGGTTGTTCCACGAGTTATAACCATCAACCAATTCTCTTCTTTCTTCTTCTTCTTTTTCTTCTTATTTAGATCCATCTTGTTATCCTACAGTTCTTCTCTCTCTCTCTCTCTCTCTCTCTCTCTCTCTCTCTCTCTCTCTCTTTCTATCCAAAGACGCAATCCTGAATAAGACACTCTAACCTTTGAAACCATAACCCCGTTATATTATTATATGTAACAATGGCCAAGACAATTTGATTTCAACGAGAGACATGCACCGTTTCTCGGTACAACCTGTCGCGGAAGCTGTCCCAGATCCTTTCTTTCCTTTTTTTTTTGTTTTTTTTTTGCCTCCTTTCTTCCTTTTTTCTTATATTTTTTTTTTGTTTGTTTTCTTTCTTGTTTGATTTCGTCTCGTTTTATTTATTTCTTTCTCTCATTTTAATGATGTGGTAAGAGAACCTCTCAGGGGGGGGATGGTTTGTCCGACTTCGATGAAATCATTTAGTCCAATTTCTCACGACTTAAAGCTATTTAGGATCGCGTTAACTATAATACAACGGAAAACGTATACGGGATATATTTATTCAATTTAATTTCTTTAAATAATACTGTGCCATTTTTCGATCGGTTTCATTCGATCACGCTGCTAACTACACTACTTGTTTTTTTTTTTTTATTCGACATCGAAAGACAAAAAATTATTCTTATTTTTGTAATTGCTTATAAATACGCTATGGGTGATATTTGTAAAACCCCTTAATGGTATAACAAATTATTTACATAAAATAATTCAACGTTAGAATTATGTATATATAGGAAAACGAACGTATAGAGTTAATATAAAAATTAATATATTAATAGACTAGAGACAGGAGAGTAATGTAATTAAAAGTTTACCATTAATATGAAATTAAATCACATTGAACACGAATGATTTAAAAAAAAATATATATATATATATATGACATCCTCCAATTTACAAATTTAATATATTCGAAATCGTCGGGACGAAAAGGAAAAAAAATAATTGAAAAAAAACAAATAAGCGCAATTTTAAACGAACTTTCGAAAAAAGAATGAAAAAAAAAGAAAAAAGCAAATTTCGAGAAGAAATGAAAGTTGAATTTGTTGTTATTCATTTGGTGGAAGGTGGGGAGAACTTCACGATGAACAACGATTATACTAAAATCCCCCATTCTAGAAGATATTAAACTCGTAAATGGAGAATACGGAAGAAGCAAATAAAAAGGAAGAGAAATGATTACAAAAAAAGAAAAGAAATCTAATAAAAAAAAAATTTAAAAATGAAGAATAAAAAAAAAAATATATAAGCAGCAGGTAGAAAAAGACCACTCCAAGCATTATGGAAATGAAAAGAGAGATCATCTTAAAAAAAAAGATACGAAAAAAAGAAGAAGAAAAGAAGACGCGAATATAATTAGTATGAAATTTATATAATTACAACAAGGTAACAAGATAGTATCGTTTTTCTTACATAGAAAATTGAGAAGAAATATTTTCTATTTCCTCTTCTTCGTTTCTTGTTTTTTCACGAAAGAGACCACATCGAAAATCTGTAAGAGAAGAATGGTCAACGTTTTAACGATAAAAAGATGTCGATTTGTGATGCATCGGTATATATATATATATATATATATATATATATCTATATATAAATATATATATGTAAATACATACATAAATACGCGTGATAAAAGACGACCTGTGGATGTGTAAAAAATTCCGAGGATATTTATTCCTGTAAGGAAACTATGTATGTAATATGTATTACATCTACGCTACGAAATCAAAAAGAAATATAATTAAAACTAAATAATTAAATATAATTAAATATAATTAAACTAAATAATTAAACTTAAAATAAATTATTTTTAATAAATGATTAAAAAGTGAAAGAGAGAATAAAAAATAACTACATAGTTTTGAATGAAGGTAACAATCGTTTAATTCAACATCAATTTTATCCTTCTTCGTATACGTATATATATATATACATATATATATGTATATGTATATATATACATATACGATATTTCTATATATATATATATATATATAAAGATATATATATATATGCAATATATACATATATATATGTAAATATTATATATATATATAAATTAGTAATCCATAAGTTTTTCATTTTTTAAGAGACTTTATACAAACTATTACACACACTATTAACGCAGTTAATCCGAGCACTGCTTTAATATTTTTTTTTGTTTTACCTTTTTTTTTTGTTACTATTCTTTCGAACGTTTGAGAATTCGAGGATCGAGTTTTCGAAAAGAGAGTATATATATATACTACGTTCGAATAAATAATAATAATAACGATTATGAGAATGATGATGTTGATGATGTTGATTATGATTATGATGATGATGATGATTATGATGATCATGATAATAATAAAAATACGAGTATTTAATTAAACGAGTAAATCATAGTATCTATATACGTTTCGTTTTAATATATATTTTTTTTTTCTGAATTATACCTAATAAAAATAAACAATACTACTCCTTTGGATTGGTCGATCCACCGAAAACTCGTTGAGACTCGTGTCCTCGATGACGATTATTTTCTTTCGTTTTTTTTTTCTTTTTTCTATACAGGAAAATAAACAAATGTAAAACGGTTCATTATTACATTTCATCGAGTCTAATTTTTTCCTCATTTTGTAATAAAATACGTAAACAATTTGTATTCTTATTACAAAATGGTAACAACGTACGGTTAAACGAGTAATATCGAACTGGTCATAACAATAGTTGACCATAAATAAACACCTAAGCATTATTTTTTATCTAATAATTAACTTACTTAAATGCAAACCCATAAATTTGCGTATACAATTAATCAAATATAAACTAATTAAGAGAAAAATAAACGATGAAAGGATAATAAAATCAAAAAGAAATAGTCAAAAGTAAAAATAAAATTAAAAATAAATTGAACAAAAAATAATCGTAGGATAATGGAGTAGGGTGGGGCGGGGAATGGTGAACACGAATTGGGGAGAAGAAAAGAAATAGAAGTGTAATTAAGTTAAGACTTTGGATAATGGTATATAATGGAAAATGAGAATAGACATTGAAATACAAAATTAATGGAAACAGAAAAAAAAACAAAGAAAAGAGAAACAAGAAAATGATTATTGAAAAAAAAAAGAAGAACGTCTAAAAGAACTTTAGGTACATATTTGATGAAGGGCAGTCATGGTGAGTGGCCATAATTCGTATTATTATTTCCCCTCCAATTTTTACGTCTTTTCTTTCTTTTTTTTCTTTTTTTTTTTTTTTTAGATATTTTACGCTAACTACTTATACATAAATGTATATAAAAGTACTTAATCATCTTATCTTAAATAGTAACTTAAAAATACCTTATTATACCTAATTATTATAAACACTAATAAAAAAAGTCACAAATATTTACACACTTACTTCACAACAGAAATATCACTTACTGTCCCAATAGACGAAAGAAGATAGACAGAGAGAACAAAAATAAGAAAAGGTAAAATGATAAATGAAATATGTATATATGTAGATAAAGAACTAAAAGAGAAAGAAAAAATAGAGATCGTCTGAATTTTTCCGATTCGAGTCTTTTCGAAGGTATCTCGTACTTTCGTAAAGAGAGATTCGCGCATCGTATTTAAACATTCGTCGTTTCTCTAATAATAATCGGCATAATGATCGATTTAAAAAAAGAAATGAAAACCTCGATAAACATAAAATACAGTTTTTGTTCGTGAGTCCTTTTCGTTATTGATGATTATCTCGCAATCACAGGTATCGTCGGTCTAGTTATCAACAAAATTAAATAATCACCAACCGACGTATAAAGTTCGGATAAACTGATAAAATCGGTATCTGTCGTATATTTATGAACGTAAAATACACTCACTGGCCCATCATCGACTTATGTTAGTTACTTATATTCATAGATACACGTAAGAACAAATATAGGTACTTCAGTTGAGAACGGTTAAAAACGTATTGATAATTTTCCACCCACAGTTAATAACAGTATAATATATATTTTTTTTTAGTCGTCCTCTTCCTCCTCCTCCTCCTCCCCCTCCTCCCCTCCTCCTTCTCCTTCTCATCCTCCTCCTTTTCATTAATCCCTACCAATCCGTTTGTGGATCTGTTGGTGTTTAATTAAATGTGCCTTTTGCCTGAAAGCTTTACCACAAACGTCGCACCTAAATGGTTTTTCTCCCGTATGCGTCCTTAGGTGAACCTTGATATTACTCTTGTTAAGAAATCCACGATTACAAATTGAGCACCTATGTACGGGTTTTTCTTTACCACCTATCATGCTCGATTCCGAGCCGTAAGACAATGCTCCCGCGCTTGAAGTCAAACTTTTCTTCGACGGATTTTGTGAACCCGGTCCTGGTCGTGATCTCTTTCGCGGATTCGACGGGGCAGCGAACGAGGAATGCAAAAGATCTGGGCTGCATGACGTTGAAACTCTACCGGGTGGACTTACTGGCGGAAATGGGCTCGTTGACGAGGGTGTCTCTCCACAGGATGCGTTTTGCAAACCAGCATTTCCAGCTTGTAACCTTGCTTGAAGTAACGGCGCATATCCGTGCGTCAATAAGCTCTGTAGGGTTGAAGTTTGTTGTTGAATTTGAACAGTTGCCGCGGCTGGTCCGTAAATTTGTGCACTGACAGCTGGAAGTTGCTGCTTCGGGGAAATGGCTTCTATCCAATCAGCTATGTCGATCCAATCTTTGGAAATGTCAGTTATGGGTTGTGCCTCTGTCACCGATTGTGACTGACTCTGGTTTTGATTCTGGGCCTGAGTCTGGGTTTGAGTTTGAGCCTGAGTAGATGGTGGTTGTTCGCCATTCTCTCCTTCATCAGGTACTGTTGTCGTGTCAGCTATTGCTGATCCGATAATCTCCGCTATGTCATCGATATCGTAGTCGACTTGTTGCGACGACTGGGATAATTGTTGCTGATGTTGTTGCTGTTGTTGTTGTTGCTGCTGCTGTTGTTGTTGTTGTTGTTGTTGTTGCTGCTGCTGCTGCTGTTGTTGTTGATGATGTTGATGAAGTTGCTGCTGCTGTTGATGCTGATGATGTTGCTGTTGCTGATGATGTTGGTGTTGTGGATGATGCTGTTGTTGTTGCTGCTGTTGTTGTGATTGTTGATGCTGCTGTTGCTGCTTTTGAGTTGCTTGAGGACAAGGTGTACTTGAGGAAACAACGGATGACTCGTAATACTCTTGATTGGAAGAAGGTGTCGGCGATGAAGAAGGTATGGACGACCTCTGGCCCGATGAGGCGATCGCATGATAATGATGGCCAGATATGCCATTGATACTAAGATGTCCAGTGTATCCAGTAAATGGTGGTAAAGGCTTGAGTTCTGCTAATGATTGCACAGATGTTACCTCGACCGTCGTACCCAAAAGTAACGTATCCCAAGAATCTTGCAAACCAACCGCAGTTTGTTTTATATCCGATGATTCGAGATAATCCGATCCTGTAGCACCCCATGATGACAGAAGGAGATTATCTACACCGACTTCTTCGGCCTCCGAACCACCAATTATACTACTTCCTTGACTACTATGAGGTGGCTCAACGCCGGTTGACGTCAAATGAGGCGGTACCGTTGGGGGCCCCGTCTGCGTTTCGTACTTCATATCGATAACAATATCTGCAGATGGTGAGATAACAGAAGACTCACTTGGAATTCTAACTTGTCTTCGATTAATTATATCGTAGGGCAATGTGACAGGCAAATCTTCGTTTTCCTCACTACCCAAAGATTCCTGGGACACTTGCGCCAATGTATATTCAGCCTGATTTTGCTCTCGCGACTGTTGATCTTCTAACCTCATACAGGTTCTCGGTATAAGTTCCTCCTCGTTATTATCGGCTCTACAGGGTGACGAGGATATACTCGAGGTCGATAGTAAGGAACTTAGTAAAGACGTGTTTAAGTTAGACGTCGAGAAAGTCGAGAGCGAATCAGAAGCGGATGACAAGGAAGCGTTGCTCACTTCCTCCGATCTAGCTCGTGAGGACTCTTCCGTTCTCCTCAAGGTAATCGGCGAGTATACGCCGTTCAACGATTCTGCCGTGGTAGTGGAGTTAGTCGTCGTGTTGATGGATCCGATTACGTTACCGTGGGTTACCGAAATCTCGCAATTAGATAAACGATCGGCGCTCCCCCCAATCACCGATGTCGGTGCGAGAAGCGCCGAGAGTACCAAATTACCGTTGTTATTATTCCTTAAATTTGACGTGGTTTCCGGTGACGAGGAATTAATACGGTAACTAATGCTCGAGCTTGAACCTATGGCATCAACTCCTCGCGTGTTTTGCGTGTGACCGAGGCCCGAGGTGGAACACACTGGGGACGATGTTGATGCGACACCGTAACTCGAACACGTGTTTCTATTAACTTGATATTGTCGATGATGCAGTTGCTGTTGCTGAGATTGCTGCTGCTGTTGTTGTTGCTGCAGTTGCTGCTGCTGCTGCTGCTGCTGTTGCTGCAGTTGCTGCTGCTGCTGCTGATGATGATGTTGCTGTTGTTGTTCGTTTTGTTGAAAAGATTGGTTTATTGTATATGTATTCGAATTGTTCCGGATTCCCGGTGGTACGCAGAACTGAAAGCTGCTAGTGAAATTATCCGGTAACCCCTCGTCGATCCTCGGGGGACCAGGTGTCGAGGGGAAGAGGGGACCAGAATTCCACCAGGGATCCACTCTACTGCCGGGGGTGCTGCAACCGCCAACGGCACCGCGGGAACCTGCAACATTAAAAACAACAAATTTTCTTTATCAACTCTTTAAATTTTTGTTCAGACAATCATTTTTCGATAATTTTTATCGTACAATTCTAATAAATTTTCAGGCGAAACTTTAGGAATTCTTGCGAATTAGCCATCGAAGTAGAGAAGAAAAGCGAAAAAGATTCAAGCCAGTGAACGAAGCATGTAGCACGCTCTCGTTCTCGGTACCAATGGTTGGTAGGTAGGTAGGAAGGTAGGTAGGTAGGTAGGTAGGTAGGTAGGTAGGTAGGTAGGTAGAAAGGTAGGTAGATAGGTAGGTAGGTAGGTAGGTAGGTAGATAGGTAAGTAGGTAGATAGGTAGGTAGGTAGGTAGGTAGGTAGGTAGGTAGGTAGGTAGGTAGGTAGATAGGAAGGTAGGTAGGTAGGCAACTCTGTGTGGTTAGTTGACGCTTACACACATACACGTTCGTTAAGCTGGGTAGGCAGATACCACTTCTCTCGAGAAGAAAGACTTGCTCCCGTTTAACTAGGTTAGTGGCACGCTAGCCAGCCACGGCCGAGTACACTCGGCCGACCAAATTGCTGCCTTTAAAAATACATTTTTGCACGACGCTGCCACACGGAAGCTTGATATTAATCGTCGATCAACGTGGCTCAGCGTCTAAAAACGACCACTTGGGCAATGACATTTGAAAAAAAAAAAAAAGTAATTCAACTAAATTTCGATACGCGGCACACGCACATCCGGCTAAAAGGTATTCCCTTAATCGTCATTTACACGCAATCTTCTTTACAATAAAAAAGGAAAGAAGAAGAAGAAGAAGAATAAGGAGAGTCCGTCGAGAGGAACAGGTGAATGGATTTAAAATCAAATCGCCGAATTGACGATCGAGTACTCAAATTCTTCTCTTCCTGTCACGAATAAACGCGAAAGATATCTTCCGTTTATTTTATTTTATTTTCTTTTTTTCTTTTTTTTTGTGTTATTCTTTTCTCAAGCGTTTCGGTGGTCTCTCTCGATCGACATATCCGCGTGGCCGTACCGGCACGTCATCTGAGAGAATCATACAAATGTTCCCAAGTCCTATTCCCGCTCTCTACTCTCCTCCCAGCATTACTCTCGGCGTTACTCTCGGACAAGCATAAACACGGCAGACAAACAAACAGGCAAGCAGGTAGGCAGGTAAGCAGGCAAGAGGAGAAGGAGGAGGAGGGGGAGAAGAGTCCGTCCTTGTCGTCGTTTAGAGTCCGTCCTTGTCAAGTGATGGTAGTAGAGGCGGTCGTAGACTCATGCTGGAGGTGCCTGATGTTCAACGTGAAGGGGCAGAGAAGGGGAACTCGAGAGTAGAAAAAAGAGTAGGAGAAGGAGCTCTCGTCGAGCCGTGACGTGTTCACCGCGTACCGTTATCCAATGGCGTGGATGTCGTTTGTGAGGAAACCGAGTTATTCTCTCACTGACGTTGTTAAGAGAGTGGGGCAAACGGAACAAATTCGCGGAGCTTATAGAACGGACAATGTTGAGAGAAGGAGAAAAGGTGGCTACCGCAGTCAGATGTGGGCCCACTTTTTTCGGGCCTACGACAATGTCTCGATGAGCCACTTATCAATGGGATCACCGAGTATCCGTGCCTGCAACGAATTCAGCCGTATCGATTTGCTCGGGCATCATCATCATCATCATCATCATCATCATCATCATCATCATCATCATCGTCGTCGTCGTCGTCGTCATCGTTGAGGGGGTTTTTACAGTTTTAACTCCAACACTTTACAACCATATTTTTGCTAATATTTCGACGATTCTGTCTGAATCCTTATTTTTTTTTAAATAGCATTTAATAAATCCGCAATATGTAAATGATCGATTGATTTAAATATTCAATAAAACAAATCTATCTTTTTTTAGAAATATTTCATATACTTAACGGTTATAGAAGTTAATCGGACAAAAATAGGATCCAAGTTCTTAAAAAACTTTTGATATAAGTTAGTTGATGGAAGATCGCGTTCTACCAAATGATCATCTTATTTGGATGATCCTGTACGAACCGAAACTATACCGGTAGGACATGCAGTGTATGTAACGAGTAACAAAATGTAGGTCGGAACACCGTTACGGCTCGGTGCTTGGTGCTTGAAGCCTACGCAAATCTACTAGGATTTTGCTCGGGATGCCTTTCCTTTTCATCGCGAAAAATGAAACGTGTGTTCCTCGAATGACCTACATCTATCGACATCACAATGGATCATATAAGACAATAAGATAGATGGATAATCGTTGTAGACGAAAAAATGGATTAAATCGATATCTACATTTCCGAAACGATGACGATGACGATGACGATGATTATGACGATGACGATGATGATGACGATGATGATGATGATAATGCTATACAATCGAGATACGAATATCTTATGTTAGCAGAATAAAAAGAAACACTTGTTCTCTTGAAGCTCACTCACGTCGGTCTAAAACTATATCGCTTTTATAGCAATGAATAAAAGTAGGTCGAAAAACCGTTACGGAGTCAACCGACGAAAAGGAGATCCACGCAGAACCAGTTGGATTTTGCTAGCAACGCATACGAGCATTCGGCTTTCCTTTTCGTTACGAAAAATGGCGCGTGCGGATCGCGGTTCCCCGCGACGACCTACATAAAATAAAACGAGTCTGTACCCCCTTCGTAGTTGATCGTTCGTCGTTTCATCGTAATTCCGATGACGACGATATAGGCTCTTTGTTGTTCATTTGGTACAAGTAAACAAATATTGAATAGATAGATAGATAGATAGATAGATAAAGATATAGGAGAAAATAGATAAAATTCCATAGATATCATTAGTGGAATGCAATAAAATTACAGTTAAACATAGGTATCTATCTAACCTTACCCGTTAACTTTCGCGTTTATTCATTTTCAGATAATTACTGTAAATGAGGGTATTATCTCTTATCTATTGTAGCGGTATATTTCGACTAACTCGAATATTTCATTACTCCATTAGTTCTCACTATGCGGAAAACATCTTAACTCATGTGGGCATGGGTACATGCATAATGCGCATTTATCGTTTAAAAATAAATCAACACAACATTTTCGAAGATCTAACCAAATTGTCTTCCTTGTTCTATACTATTTAAAATATTTTATTTAATATATAATAACATATATATATATATTTTTAATAACAATTCAATAACGAATAGATAACCCCTCGTATAAAAAATATTAAACGCGACAATACAATAATAATAATAATAATAATAACAATTAGCAAAACGAGGTTCCTGTTTAAACGAAGAAGACTTTGTGTGCTCCGGTATTTCGTTCCAATCGGCGCCATCAAAATGCAGAGCGGGTTAACGCGTATGATGTACGCGATTCACAAGAGAGACCTGGTACCGCTCTACCCGTGGAGAAAGTGCGTCAGCCATTAAGGTAAAGGTTAAAGAAGATGAGGGCAAGGTGGAGGTAAAAGTCTCTTTCTTAAAATTACTAATACGGACTACTATGTTATATACTTATAAAAAAAAAAAAATAAATCCAAGATTTTATAATTAATTTTATATAAACTTACACTCCTGCATTATCGTCTCCATTCGAATAGTGCATAAATTATAATAATTAATTAAAAAGAAAATAATAATCTACAAAAAATACGCCAAAATTTAATTATTAATAAATTTCATCGAAAGAATTTTAAAATATCATTAATCACGTATGTATAAACCATTTATTAAATATTCCCGTGTTGAATATATACACGCAAAATAAACTTTATTTCATTCCAACCTAACGTTCCCAATTTTACCATATAACATTTATCTCTCTATATTAATTCATTTCTATTTATTAAATTATTATATTGTGAAAAAATTGAAAAAAAAACAATATAATAATAATAATTCTTATATAAATGCATACCAGTTCAAATATATTTTATCTTATCTAAAAAAAACAAATTCACGAAAAACAATTTACATGATACCACCCCTTTTTTATTTTTTACATTACTTTACTGTACTTCACTGGCAATGAGCAAGAAGTTAAAAAAAAAAAACCAAAAAAATGGATCCCGATCTATAATCGCATCTCAATGTAAAGAAATAATGTCCAGAAAAGATTCTCTAAACAAATCATGAAAAAAGTATCATAATGCATATTTATCGATACTCTACTATCGATCTCGTGTATATATGTAATAGAATATTTACATGTAAATATATTCAAACATCCTCCCACGAGATATTCGTGTAGATATTTCTTATGATCCGAAGAAAAGAGACGAGGGCGACCGTGGACGGCCATGGACGAGGTTCGCGGTATGTATAGAACACGCTTGCGGAACTGACGAGTCGGAAGCCTCCCCCCGCCTCACCTCTACCCCCCCTAACCACACTACTACATTGGAATACCGGTTAATGTGGTATACTGACCTACTCTTAGAACAGGACGGTACCATTGGAAATACCCCACCATTACTGTTGTTCTTCCATCTCTCTCTCTCTCTCTCTCTCTCCCTCCCACCCCCTTCTTTATTTCCCACTCCTATCACTCACTCGTTTCTTCTCTTCCTCTTTCCTCTCTCTTTCCTACTCTATCATGCATTCCCTTTCTCTCCCCCTCTCGTAACTATTTCTCTCTCTCTCTCTCTCTCTCTCTCTCTCTCTCTTTCTATCTTTCTTTCTCTTTCTCGAGTGCTCGGTATTCGTACTTTGTTGGATGCAAAAAAAAAACATTACTCGTACCTCTCCTTACAGCTCTCACTCTTTTCTCCTGCATCTACCTTTCTTGCTTCCACCTCAGAAGCAAGCAAACTCCTCCTCCTCCTCCTCCTCCTCCACCGCTAGATATTTTTTCCCCTCGTTATTTCTCTCTCTCTCTCTCTCTCTCTCTCTCTCTTTCACGTCCCCCCCTTGCTTTCTTTTCCACCTGATTATTCTCCACCTGAGTAAAAAAAGGGGAGCAGCAATTAAAGTTAAAACTTCGCGACATTTAAAAAAAAAATCAGTTATCTGAATTTCTGAATTTTTTCGAGTCTAATTTAAAAAATTCGAGTGCACGTATAAGTAAATAAATAAGTAAGTAAGTAAGTAAGTATGTAAGTAAGTAAGTAAGTAAGAGAAGTATGCGAGAAAAGGAGCAGGATCGTGGCACTGGCACGAATCGATAATGAATCAACGTGTCGAGGAGCAACGAACCGCCTTGCAATAAGTCAACGAGCTCGAGCCAACACGTCGGACTTGCTTCTCTACAAAACCCCCTACTCCACCCACCCACCCAGTCCTCACTTACCCCCCTCGAAGATCTCCCCTTCTTCTTCTTCTTCTTCTTCTCCTCCTTTTTTTTCTCCTAAGGAAGTCGATCCGGAGAAATTTCACCGCGAAGTCTAACCCAGCCTCCCCGTCTTCCTTCAACTCTTCGTCGTCCATAGTATTTTCTAAGCGTTCACTATCCCATAGTATTTTATAAGCGTACCTATCTCGCGGTTACTGTCTATCTTGAGAATTCCGAATACTTAATACCTCCCCACCCCACCCTACCACACTTTACTACACCTTACCCCACCCCACCCTCTATATATTAGCTTATAAATGTCAAAGAAGCACCATTGGTTGAAGACGTATAGATACGAGGATAGTATGGTTATACGTTCTGGATCGACGACACCAGTCCCTATCCAGCACCACGTTACTTTCTGCGAATATATGCGATGGATGGGATCGGAAATGGGTCGGTGTTCTACACAGGTGGAAGCACGAGAACGATTTCACGTACTTAAACTTGTTGTTAGACATTTGAATACAACAGAACTCTCTCTCTCTCTCTCTTTTGATCTATTCTTTCTTGTACAATTTGTACAATGATATTTATCTTAATATCTTTATCCTATTTCTTTTTCTATTGTTCAAAACTATTAATCATTCATCAATTCTTTCCTATGTAGCATTCCTAATACTATTAGAAATAGTATTAATAATACTGGGATTACTAATCTTAAGTATTCCCAAAGATATTCCTTTTTTCCAAATTTCTTACGGAAAAAGAGAATTTGGAAATTATTTAATGTTAGATAAAATTAAATTTAAATCTCGTGACAAAAAAAAGAAGAAAAAAGATTGGTGATTAATTGTTTTTATCGGTATTTTTTTCCTTCCTTTTTTCTTTTATTCCTTCTTTCATTCTTTTGATTACAATAAGGTCATAAAATTGAGGGATTTTTTCTTCTTACCTGAATAACTAACCTTTCAAGAGAATACGTAAAATTTACTACTATCATCAAGGATTTGTATTAAAGGATTTCATTTCTTTTATAATATTGTTAATATTGTTCCCGTAAGATTTTAGTTCCAGGTCCTACTGAGACATTGCAAACTATTCATTTAAGTGAAGAATACCATTCCAACGCTTATTTTGTTATTTTTCCACGTTAAACTCAAAGTTACATTATTTCAATCGAATTCTTTGTATTTCATTTTTCGTTCCTTTGTGTCTTTTTTTTCTCTCCCTCTCTTTAGATGCTTAAATTAATACGAGAAAAGAATTTAAAATATTTTTTGTCCACGTAGGAAAAGTGATTGGACAAGATTACTTTTTTTCTTCTTAAAGAATAGAAGAAAAAAAAAAGGAAAAATATCAAGGAAAGAATATAAAAATCGTTCTATTTAATTTTCGTAGATTAAATTCTCATCACGACGACGACTCCAAGTCTTAGATACATCGTTTTCTAGAGTTCTTCGACTTCTTACTAGGTCGATCCAATAGCACTCTCTAAATCCTTTCCTCTTGTTCTTTAAACGTTATCGATATAGACAAAAAAATCATTATTTACCATCATTTCTATCAAAAATCTAATACTCACGAAGTTAACGAATTCCACCGATTACATAAAAATATATACGTCACGAAAGAGAGAGAGAGATTTATAAATAAAATACTAATTACCTATAACGTTACGAGTTAGTAAAGAAAAAAAGAAAAGAAAGAAAAAAACTGTATAGTACTTACATATGAGCAATGTGGTATCCAGAGTGAAATTGTTGCTGTCCTCAGGACCTTCTTTTATCAATCAATCCAATGTAAAAGGAAAATATTAACGCACTGTGCTTATTTTCTCTAATATACTTCGTCTTTTTCGTTATTCACGAAAATAATTGTCTTAATGAGAATAATAGCTTTTACCACATCGGGTTCGCGCACTAAAAAATCAGAAAAGTTATCAAACGAGATGACCTCGACGACGACGAAGAAAAATAATTCGAAAAGAGTTTCGACAAAAAAAAAAGAACCCTCAATGAACCGTAACTACGATAAATAATAATAAGCACACGATGTTCGCGCACTAATTGTACGAAGGGTGGTGGGTGGAATCAGGGTCGCGTAAGATGATGGTGGAGGTAGTTTAATCTTCCTTGGATGTGTTCTTCGTTGTTATTTTCGTCTTACCCTATGTGATTCGACCGAGAAACCCGGAAACGTAAGGAAAGAGAGGACCACGTAACTTTCACTACGTTCTTCTACCACCACACTATCCTCATCCGATTTTGTATCCGTTTTCTTCTTCTTCTTCTTCTCCTTCTTACTTCTTCTTCTTTTCCTCCTCTTATTATTCTCCACTTCCTTTCCTCTTTATACACGCGATCATGCAACTTGGATCAGGAAGAACTCCTGTGGGAGACAATCTTTGACCTAGTCCAACCTATCCGCCCGTACTTCCTCGATCTTCGTCGAGAGTATTCGTTCATCAGCCTCCCTGTGGTCCTCATCGGCTGAAAAACTTCTTCTTCTTCTTCGCACCTTCTTCGATAACTTTAAGCACTCCGATATTTCTTGATAACAATAATAAGCACGATTAATGATCTTATCAATCACGAATCAATGCGAATAGAGAATATATTCGCATATATAACTATCAGTTGTAAATATATATATATATATATATATATATTTCTCTTTTTTCACCGAAAAAAAAATTTAAATATTTCACTGTGATATTCTTCGCCTTCTTCTTCCTCTTCTAGCACTGATCGTAAACAACCTCTCTAACTCGAGAATAAGTAAATTAAACAGGAACTAACAAAACAGATTGTAAGATGCACTATTAAGATGTATATGTAAGTAATATTTCTAATTTAATATAACATCGGGTCTCCGTCTTAACACCGATTGATTATTATATTCCTCTCACGATTCACTAACTGTTTAAACACATGTACTTTCGGCCAATCTAGTTGTCAACACTTTATTTCTTATTTCTGAATGGTGCGTATGTATTATAAGAAATAATTATCAAGGTGGAATGACACCGAAAACTGAGAAAATAAAATAAATTCACACTTAACTGAAAAAAATGACGATAGGTCAATGTTAAAGGAAGAGCAGCTAGGTTTTAACAGGCTCACTGGACAAGATCAAACTCATTACTGAAAGTAGACGAAGCAGAAACGTTCTGAATGGGATATAGGCCCTTACTGCGGTGGGCCTTTCCTCGTTACCGTGTCGCCGATACCCCTCCCCTTCTCCACTACTATAGGCTGCCGTGCTACCTCTACCATTTGATCCCCACTCTAGTCCCCATAAAAACCCCCTACTTTTCACCAAAGTCTACTTCACGACTCTATTTCTTCTTCCTTCCATTCGACTCCTTCACTTCTTTCTTCCATTTCTTCTCCTCCTTCTTTTCTCCTCCTTCTTCTTCTTTTATCAATTTCTTCTTCACCATCTTTTTTTACATCTTCTTCTTCTTATATTCTTATGCTCTTTCCAGCATCTCATAAGAAATTAACATCTTCTGCTTCTTCTTCTTCTTCGTAATTCCTATTCGGGAAAAACTGCTACTGTTTTTTTTTTTCTGCAATAATGATAATCAATCTTACGAAACCCCAATGAAAATATTTATTAATTTGATTCAGATTTAAAACGATATTTCATGGTCGACAAATTTTATTTCAGTTTCTTTTTTCTTTTTATGCGTAATTTGTTTTTCACAAATGTTTGTTAATTAAATTCTATTCAAAAATTTAAATATTCCTCAAAGTGTGTTGTTTCATGGTCATTGAATTTATTATCATATTAGGTGTACAAATAAATTTCCGCCGTTCTTATTAAAAAATTAAGCATTTGATGATTTTAAATGATGTAAAATTGCTTGCTGAGTTACTCCTAATATAAGTGCCTGTTTTTTTGCGTTTGGCACGAATTTTCAACCAATAATATTTCTAATTCTACGTATTCGTACACTTTCAGCCTTCCGTTACGTATTTTATCTTCGACGTCACAGTCTCTGTTCTTGAACTATAAAAACCATTCATGAAAACTTCTCTAACTTAAAAAAGCCTCGACATATGCCTCTACAAGCAATCGATGCTCATCAGATGCAGATTTCTTTAAATTAAATAATTTAATCAAAAGTTCCCGCAAATGGTGCTTATTCGCCCTAAAACTCGACATTTTCGAAGGAGAAAAAATATCCGATACCAATACAAAATCACTAATATATCAAGATTATGTTGTCGAGAGATATCTTACTTTACGATATGACGTTTTACATCAGACCATTTTAACCATAATTTAGTGATAAAGCCATACTTTGTTGAACGGCGATAACTTATTTGTACACCTAATACTTTTTTTTATCGGGATTTTAGAAGGAAATTATTAAGGATTTCATCGATCTTGTACAATTAATCGATCATTCTAACGTTACGAACGCATACATTTTTATTTTTTCAAATATTAAATCGTGAATATTGGAATCGTTTAATTTCTTATTTATTTATCAAATAAATAAAACAACTGAAATCTATATACCGATACTTATATTACATTTTAGATAAATATTAATTACAAGTTTTTTGAATTTATTATATTATTTATTTTATTGATATTTCGGTGGCCTCAGGAAGTCACCCCCTTTTTCATGTACCTTTTCTCGTTCTTACGCAAGTGACACTTGCTCGCGGTAGAAATCACGACGCACAAACACACACATACACACACACATGCACACGCACGCACGCGCAAACATTAACTTATTAATTTGTAACCACGAACGTGAGCTCCGATAAATTGCACGCAACTTATTAGATCCGGCAAGTTCCTCTAGAAACACTTGTGCAAGGTATATCACGAGTAAGATCGTAAAAATAATAATTGCAACAATAATTCGATTTGAGTAGCATATATATATTCCAACAATATTTGTAAAATCGTGTTCTATATTTTTTTAAATTGTAATTTCAAATCATACACGCCAATTCTTTTTTTCTAGAATATTCAATCTTTGCAATCGTCGCGTTCTTTCTATCCAACAATTTAATATACTCAAATTAATGTTTTATTAGCAAAAGATAAACAAATTACTTGTAAAAATAATTAGAAATTCGATGTGCATTTCATATTATGTATTTTATATTTTGCATTTTATATATATGAATAAACGTTGTGATATTAATAATTTAATAATCAACAATTTTTAGGAATCATTTGTAATCTTGGAAATATATCATTAAAGCATTCAAAATATTTAAAAAAAAAAGACATTATAAATGAAATCAATGTAACAACGTATTAATGATAATTCATACCGACAATGATGAATAGATGAATATGTTAATTAGTTAAATTGCTTTCATTTTTGAACCGATTCGAAGATTCCAAGCTTGGAATATCGAAGGTAGGCCGTTTGTTATCCGTGATCCAAAACGCACACAAAGTAAAGGGATATGTTCTTACGCTTTCAGCACATACCTCGTCATGGTTGTTTATCGCACACCATTCGGCTTGCACTTCTCAACGTTGAACGCGCCTTACTTTTATTGTTAGTTTGTTGGTAACAATAAATAATAACATAGAATTCTGTATCTTCCAAGTCGTAAAAAGACAAAGAAAAAAAGGAAAAAAAACAAACTAACAAAAAAATAAAAACGTTCCAGATTTTCCTTTCGGAAAAAAATCGATCTAAATCGATCTTTTTTGAGAGACTTTGTCTGTATCGATCTTTTATTGGGATGCACAGAAAAAAATTAAAAGATATAAGAACAACTCAAAGAAGTTAACCCTTACGAAAAAAAATTTTAGGTCCTTTTACAGTTATTGCTACCAATTTATATCAATCCAGACTTTGACCTAGAAGAGATGAAAAAAAAGAACATGGAAATAAACCGGGAATACAACAGTAATAAAAAAAAAAACGAGGAAGAAGAGAAGAATACGTCCCCGTAGAAAAAATAAATAAAGGAAGAAGATAAAAGAATTATCTACGGTCAACATAGGAACAGGAAAGCAATCGAACGATTCCTTCCATCTCGTCCCTTCCCTTCTCAAGGACTCTCAACGGGAGGACCACCGCTACACCTTTTATTTTTTTCTCTCTCTTTCTCTTCCTTTATTTATTTATTTTTTCTTTTTCCTTTATTCGTTCCTTTTCTTTTCTACTTCTTTTCGCTTAAGAGTTAAAACTGTAATCCCGTTGAAGAAGTTGGACCGTCCAACCAACTGCAATCGGCCGTCTTACAGTTAACGGTAATATAATTTTCAACTGGTATCTCTCTTTATTTTATTTTTTCTTGCTCTTCTTCTTTGCTTTTGTGTGTGTGTGTGTGTGTGTGTGTATGTGTATGTGTATATGTGTATGCGCGCGTACGTGACCTTCCTTTTTATTTTTATTTTTATTTTTATAACCCGTAAAAAAAAATATGAATGTCCGACAAATAAAATATTGGAGTACATATCTTGAAAGTCTACTATCCTTCTTTCATTTTTTCTCTCTCTCTCCCCTCTTCCCCCTATCTCTCTCTCCCTCTCTCTCTCTCTCTCGTTTGGTTACCGTATCTTTCGTAATAACAAGAAGGACGTCTAAAAATGTTATTATATGAATTTTTATCAAAATTCAGTCTCTAATCAATCGAATACGTATAGGAATGGTCAACAGATTAAACACGTGTCTAAATTAATATAACGACGACGAAAAGAAAGAATCCTATCTGCGGAACGGCAGCCCCACTTCTTTCAAAGCTAATCGGTTACACTTTCGTTGTTGCGACTAGTAGTACCATTCGCCAACCATGTTCTTCTTCCACTTTTAGTCGATGAATCCTTCGAATAAATAAAAAATAAATTAATATATTCGGTTGATTGAAACGAGATTCTTTATCTTTTTTTTTTTTTATTATTTATTCCAACTTCGTAACGTGATAAATATACAATGAAGATATGGACCGTTTATTTTGAAAGTGGTGCAAGTCCATTTTCTTTCGTTTCGAGAAAATTAAATGTTAGCAAATCTGACAATTCAAAAATATAGGTTAATTATATGAAGTCTGGGAATGTTTGTAATAATTTATCAATATGTCATTTGATTATATACATTTCTTTTAGGCAAATTTAACTCAAATAACATATATTTCCAGGCTGCAAATGGACTTACACCACTTTCATAATTACTAAATTGCAAATATCATTTAATTTCAATTTTGAAATAACAAATATTACTTCAAATATATTTCATATTAATCTAATTTTGTTTATAAATAATGACAAGAAATAAAATAGAATTAGTAGTTTTTATTTTGAACATTAATTATATTTATATATTGATAAACTTAACACAAGATATTGGTATTATTAATTATTTATGCTTTTCATGTGGCAGTGTGTACGTCCATTTATTAACTGAACTCAAGTTATTTTCCTTACATTTTTCTAATTGTAAGTAAAAATTAAACATTTTTCTTATGTTTAATTTAAGATATAAGAACGTTCGTTGTGGATTTTCGGATCAAGTATAATGACTTTCAAATGTCGGAAAACTTTGACGTGTTCTATCACTGTAATTGTCATTAGTTCATTAGTTCTTTTGCAACAGCTATCCATTTGTCAACGCATGTCTTTCGAAATATTATCATGCGCTTTTAACACTATTCCTACCGACACTTCACGTATACCTATTCCTACCGCGGCCGGTCAAATGACCGGTCTTTCACAACTTATATTTTTCAATATTTAATGCAGACCAATAGCCAGCTTACCAGTATAAAAATATATTTTCTTTTATTCAAGAGTACATAAACTACATTTTATTCTTTTTCGTCGCACTTTTTATAAATAGGCTTCTCAACTGTACATTTTCCGCATACGTACTTTTTACATTTTATACAGATTTTATTCGCCTTATTATCTTTACAATACCTTATCTGACATGTTTTCCGTTCACGGGAACCTGTAGTTGTACTTGCGATGGGTATTAGTTGATTTTCTTTGTCTATCTCTTGTTGGTATTTGATGGCAAGTCCTTCTGCCAATTGGAATAGAAATTCCTGTCTTGTAATTTCTCCTCCCGTAGTTTCTTTATACAACACCCATGCATTTATCCCGGCTAAATCCAAGATATTAAAAAATACTTGCAAAGGCCATCTTCGTGATTTAGAATTTACCGAATAATTTCTGGCCATTTGGTCAGTCACATCTACGCCAAATTTGGTGCTATTATACAACTGAATTGTCTCCGGTGTTCGGGTGTCATTTTCTTCAATTTGTACGGAATTGTGTATTGAACTGAGAATTAGAACTTTCTTTCTTGATTTGGCTTTGTAAACTGTCAACATACAATTATTTGAGCGATAGAGTTTGGTTGAGAAAAGTGCCATGTCGTCGTTTTTCAGTTTTGCCAGTCTTGGTAGTTCTTTTCTATTTGCTCTAATTGTCCCAACAATCGTAGTTTTTTTTGCCAAAAGTTTTATTGCTAAAGATAGGCTTGTAAAAAAGTTGTCCGTGGTTATATTTCTTCCAGATCCAACATACGATTTTGCTAATTTCATAGTGACAAACTCTCCAAGAGGAACTGAGGGTGAAACTTACTGTAACGTATTATTAGTCTTGTTCACTATTTTGAAAATGATACTTACAACACGTAATACGATATAAAATATTATAAAATAATTATAATGATAAAAGACTGCCAAGTATGCTCTTTGTGATGTTCACGTTTCGATGCACTCTGTTCGTGTTGCAAGACTCTACTGATTTGAATTCGTGAGAAGACGTCTATACATTTCCTTTAGTTATAAGTTCTTTGTTTTCCGTCATAGTAGATAAGATTACGTGAGAAAATTTGGGAAAGTGGACCGTATCAGATCAATCAAGCAAATAAACCGATAGTCGAACGAGAACTGAAAACACTTGGAAGTGCCGTAAACCATTTTCTGGAAGGCACTTATAGGATAAAATCATGCCACAACTACATTACCTTTCGTTTGTAACGAATTTATAATTTTGACATTGAGTCTTAGAAAAAAACTATTAAAAAAATGTATAAATCGTACCACCGGTCAAATGACCGGTCGTGGTAGGTAAGACAGACTACAAATTTTTCTCAGAAAATAAACAATAAAAAAATAAGTGAATATTGAAAAATGTATCATACACATATTTTAGGAAAAGTCATAAAGTTTAAAGGCGATTCGCTTACGTTAAATGTAGGAAATTTCAATTGAAAATTTAAAAACGGTCAATTGACCGGTCCCGGTAGGAATAGTGTTAAGACACGATCAATTCGACCAGTAGATATGTTAAAAGTATTCATGAAAAACTTCTTACACACTAAAATATTTCCGCGAGAAGTGGCCAGGTGAAATTGATGAGCATAAGCCCTCAAAATGCCCGAATGATTTCTTGGCCTTCTTCTATTTACAGTTTTACGTTGAACACTACACTGGAGAAATACGTTTTGTTTATTAAAATCGCCTATATTTAAGAATTTAACAAAAATTGCTCTACGTTCTGATTCATTAACGCGTTCTATGCATTTCTTCGACCAGTTACAGTTTTTCGATTGACATTTTTTTCCTGGAATGAATTTTCCTTTTTTTTTGTATAGTACTCTTGTCCAGCATTTCGCTTAATTTTATTTATTCCTTGCGTATATTTTCCTTTATTTTCTCTTGCAGAATCCAAGTTCTCAGTAACAATATCCTTATCTGATGAATATTCTATCTCTATAATTTCGTTAATTTATTTTTTTGTCAATTGTAAAGCCACCGGTGGCCACTAACCCCGTCACCTTTCTATGGAAATTGGACTTATACCACTTTCATAATCAATGGTTACGCAATTTCTTTTGCCGGCCAATTTTTAATTGAACAAAGCATTGGCATTTTTAAGATATTAAATACTAACTACTTATAAACAAAAAGTTTACACTAAATTAAGCATAAATTACGTCATATCTCTTTTTTTTTTAAATTGGACTTACACCACTTTCAAAATAAACGGTCCATATAT